>BPLR01005525.1:0-173661 GCA_021605095.1 Caerostris extrusa | reverse complement strand
TGATTATACTGATGAAATTCATAGCAAATATAAATTTAATAAAATACTACTACATAGGCAGAATGGATGTATAAAATATGCTTCGAAAAGTGCATTTTTGTTCAGCACAAATTTAAAGAACAGAGAAAAGAAGTTCATGATTATTATATTCAGTTTACAAAAACAGTAAATTTTAGCAAAGCAAATTTAAATAGCAAAAATTAGCAGCAACGAATGTTAGAAGGAGAAATGAAATCGAGATTATTAATAATTTTGTAGTTACTTTGATACTATAACAACATAGATTGATCTTAAAAAATAAAAATACGAAGTTATTTCCTTATTGGTTTTAATCATATTTGTTCAGAATAAACATAAAGAATAGATTAAATTGATTATCTGTTAAACATTTTGCATAAAATATATGCTAATTTTATTAATCAATAGCCATAAAAGAGAAAAATTTATGGAGGTAATTAGTTAAAATAAACATTTTTTACATAATTTTTTAGTTATACTATATACATATATATCTATATATTATATATGTATAGAAATGTATATATATATATATATATTACATTTTCACAGCAGAAACTATTATTTATCAAGCTTTTTGCAATATACTTTGTAGTAAAACTGTATGCAAAAACTTAAGTTCTTTCCCTAAAAGGAAATATTTCAAATCCAGTTATAAACAAAATAAACTAACCTCTTCACAGCCAGAATCTTCTTTGTTGTTTTCTGCGATTGCTGATCAATGCATTTCCATATACTACTTTGCATAAGCACCTCAGAAATGTTGATGTTTGCATGGCTGTTCTGCTTGCTTTTCATTGTGGCTTGAGATTCATCTCCAGGCACGGAAACTACTTCACTTAAGTTACTAGGTAAAAGCTTAAAAAAATTTTTTTTTTTACATTATTTAAAAAAATTTGATACATCAATCTTTTAAAAACTCTTCAATATTATTTTATAATATGATGAATATAAATAAGAATCGAATATATCTACTTATTTTTTAATTGAAATTCATTTCAGAAAACAATTAATTAAAAACTGTTTGACTCTTAGAAAAAATCATCAGAAATATTGTATTGTTTTCAAAAATAAAATTATACATAAAAACCAAGATATCAAAATAAATGCAAATAACACATAATAAAAATAAATAAATTGAGTATGCAATTATATAACTTGTATTCCACTAACATTTAAATTGTAAGACCCTTTTTTAAATCTCTAAAATATCTAATAATATAATTTGTTTTTTTAGCAAAAAATTATATTAAGTTAAAAATATAATATATAAAAAATAACATTGATTGGAAATTTGATACTTGAGAGTTCCAAATACAAAAAAAGTTAAGATTTATCATATTAGAATTAAGTTAAAATTTGTTGGCGAATCAAATTTACACATATATGGATCCAAAGATCAAATTAAACTGAATAAAAAGTTTTTAATTCAAAACTTTTTGCCTACTACTATTAAAGGGTGTAATTTTTTGCTTTATATATATATATATACACATATACATATAATCAATTTCATCAGTGAGATTATAAGCAAAGACATTTTTCAAATTTTTAAAGAAACTTTTACAAATTTAAAATACATTTTGACTGTATAAAAACAATAATACAAACATACAATAAATATTTGCTCTCAGTTATATGATTACCATGAAATTATGAAAATTGTATTTAAACATAATTGAACATATTTTGAGTATATTAAAGAAATATCGTAGAAAATTTAATGTTTTTGAAACATTCAAATGAAAGCAATTTTAAAAAGATAAAGGAATAAACATTAACATTTTAACATAAAACTGCTGATGAATTAAAACAAGATAATAATAAGCTTTAATTGATCTCATACTAAATATCAAATGTTTAATGGCTTGTTTTTTGTTATTATTTTTTTAATAAAGCATTATCTCAACATAAAAAGTTTTTAATATTTGAGCAAGTTCTTTTTCAGCGAAGTTTAATTAGATATACAATCAACACATCAATTTAAAGCTCCATATCTGAGATTTGAATCAAATTTGACACTGAAATACAGATTAAAAATATATTCCCTTATTTTGAAAATAAAATTTTTAAGTTTCTAAAATACCCATATATCATAAGACCGGCATAATTTTTCATTGTTCTGGTGGCTCTGCCAATAGAGCCATTTTAAAAACTTTTTTTTGACAGCAATTTGAAATTACTTCGTTTTGAAGTATAATTTTTTTAAATTCAAATTGGCTTGTTTTAAAAACATACAAAAATAAAATTATACATCAAAAAAGAATAATTTGCAATCAAGCATTTATATTTGGTTCAATTCAAAACAAATTCAATAGGTTTTAAATACATAGACAGCGTGTAGCTATTATGAACTGCCCTGGTTTTAAGAATTAAAACCAAGGCAGTTCATAATAGCCACATGCTGTATGTTTATCATTGTTATACGTATATTAAGCTCACTGGTAAAGAATTAGTCACATCTTGAGAAATGATGTTAATACCATATAACTCTACTCCTGGACCTGATAGTCACCTGAATTCAATTCAGAAAGGAATCTACAAAGTTTTACAGGAATGTCACACCAAATTAAGCCACTCACTGAAGATTTGATCATGCAAAATCAACCAAATTGCAGGGTTGCTGATTTTGGCATATTACCAACTTATTTCAAAAGGTTTCACTGATTTTCAATATGGTTCACATCAGATGACTTTGTAAGCTAGTTGAGGTGCAATATCATGCATGAGTGTTCATAGAATGTCACATATGAGTCCAGCCCTGTGAACCTTTGCTATTGTCATCCTAAAAAAGGAGGCATTAACAGTATACTTATCTTGAAGATGTTTAGTGAAATGTGACAGCTGATCTTCCAGAATGTCAAAATCAACATGCTGGTTCAGGTTAACAGGTTACATAAATGAGTGGGACCAATTCATCTCCCCAAAATATCATAGACATCTCCAGCTTAAACCTGATTTTCCACATACTAGTGATGAAATGCCAGTTCATTCGACCCTGTACATCATGTGAATAAAGGCATAAACATGATTGCTTAAAACAAAATGTCCAACTGAAATTGGTCATGAGACTAGTCTTATGAACATGAAGAAACAGTACACCCTGCAATTAAGCCTGTGACTTGATGGTTGGATCATCTGTAAAAGTTAAACGATTCCTCCCTACTTGCACACCAGGGTGACTAACTTTTTGTCCGATGAGCTTAGCTTGTACATGGAATCAGTTAAAATATAAGAATTTAAGTAAACAAATAGATATTGAAGAAATTCACTTGAGAAACTTGAAACTGAAATAAGTTTACAATTAGAAATGAACATAATGTAAATCAATGCAAAAATTCATAACTGAAACAGCTCTTTGTTCTGTCAAATTAAAAAGTTAATATGGGCAATCAACAGTAACCTCGATAAATCAAAAACCTCCACAACTTGAAATTTTTTTTGTTCCCTTCCCTTCAAGCCCCCAGACCTCCATTACTCAAAAAATTTCAACCATCATTAAGTCGAAATAATAAATCAATAACCACAAGCCATTTAGGTATATCTCTTCCCTCCGCAATTAAAAAAAAAACAAAACAATTGGACCTCTGTATCTTGAACATTAGCAATGTTTGATTTTACAACCTTTACAACTCGATCATTTGAAACTAATTACTCAAAGAAAAATAGAAAAGCTCAAGAAAAGAAACTAATAGCTCGAAGAAAAATAAGTTACCGATTTTAAGGATTTGTCGACAATGCACATTATTGTTTCCTAGAAAACAATGTTTGAGTATATAGTAAATAGAATAACCAATTCTATGAAATAGCAATTCGGAAGAAAAAGAATTTTTCTGCTCTTTATAGCTTAGATAATGCTATAGATAGAGAACGATCGAATTGTCTAAAGCAAATAAATAAACAATAATAACTGACTTATTTAATACATAATATTTTTAATTTTAAGATTGTTTTGGAATTATTTTGATTTTTTATTGTAATACATAATATAACTTTTAAGTTGCTTGAATTTTTATTTATTTTACCTCTCTAACTCAAAATAAGTTAAAAAGAATCTAAACCTCTACAAGTCGAATATTTCCATACAAATTCCGCGTAAGTCGAAATCTTCCATAAGTTGAAAACTCTATAACTCGAATTATTTGCCGTCTTCCTGAAGTTCGACTTACAGAGGTTCTACTATATATTCCTGAAAATTTTTGTGGATCTATTATCGGTGCAATGTCTTAGCCAAAGGAGATACATTTAACTAAAGGAATAAGGCCTTTTTTTGAAGATCCTGAAATTTGACAAATGTACCTTTAGCAAATCTTTAATATTAGCAAAAGGTAAGAAACAACTTTGAAGTTATGCTTTATTTTTATCATAATAAGCAAGTTTTTAATCAGAATCGTTAACTGCATCAATACCCACAGAAAAAATACTATTTCAAGAGTTCAATTAAATAATTTGCTTTAACAGCCATTTAACTATTATTTGAAAAACTCTTGGTTCATCCACAAATATTCTTTTAAGGAATCTCGTATCCAGAAAACATTATTTTGAACTATTTTTTTAACATAAAACATCTACTAATATATTATTCTCAAAGAATGATGGGAAGAGAAGAAGGAGAGCCATTCTTTAGAATTGAATTTTGAACACACTAGCATTCATATTCATTATTTTTCTGTTATTTGCAGAAGATTCACACTTTATTTTTGTGCGTGTTTAACTAAGTTGTTAAACCACTATTTGTTTTACTACCCTGAGCGATACTAAAATCACACATTGTTACAATATACAACATAAAAGAGAGATTGGATCAAACAATACATGAGGATTGTATAAATATGCCTAAGCATTTATTTATACTATCCTTTTTGCCTTAATATTCTTTTAAAATTTAATAACTTATATTGAATATAACTTTTTTTTGCAATTTTAAAAATAACCCAATCTCTCATGTTAAAATATCAAACACAAAACATTAAATAAATAAAGCATGTATTTAGAAAAATTAACAATTGATGATAGTCTTTTAAAAGAACAGTTATTTTTGTACAATTGATAAAAAATTAAAACATGCCCTAATGTAAAATAGTTGTAAATAATAAAGCAGAAATATATTACACTTAAAAAGAAATGAACTTGATCTTTCTGATTACAAGATCTGGCTTTTGACCACTATATCATTCGTTACTTGATTGTGTAGGTCATTCAAACTTAATTTTCTCAAAAACAGAAAGACACATTCCTTTCATTAGTTAGTAACATCATAGTCCTGACTTATCAAATTGGTGGCAGATATTTAAGACTTGTTAGTAAATAGAATTAATAAGTAGCAGCTCTTGTCTTTTAAATATAAGACCAAGAGTACATTACATGGAAAAACTGCTCAACTTAAAAAGTAGGATATCGCTAATGTGAAAATCATCAACATAAAAACTCACATCAGTATATATTGCCAAATAATATTAGGAGCAACTGCATCAGAATTTAATACAATACATTTTTCAGTTTTTCTTAATAATTTTTTAAGAATAATTGAAAAAGAACATTCTGAAATTTTTTTTATCTAAATCACTTATTCTTCAAACTATAAATTGCAAAATAAATTCATTGCAACATCTGTAAACATTAATAAGTTAATCTACATTGGAATACTTGCTATACCATTTGCATATCTATTTCTTCATCCTCAAAAATTTAGCAATAAAATTGATTCTAAATAATAATTTAACCTCTAGATATAAAAAAAAGTAAATTTATAAACTCACCTTTTCAGAAGCAGCAGATTCATCTTTTTTCTTTTATTGTTTCTGGCATGATATCATCCAATATTTTCAAATGAGATTTATTAAAAACACGGCCAAGAGATTTTCTAATGCATATCACAGTCAAAAGCTGAAAAGAATGAAAATTAAGGGTATTATTTATTTTAAAAATTTGATATATTAAATATCTATTATTTATTTACATATTAGATATTAATAAATAAGCATATCAATGTAATAAGGAATGCTAATGTGCCTTTTTCTAAAAAATTAACAAATTTTTATATACAATATTTGGACAATTAGTATTGGCAAATAAATCCTTAACAACTTGCCTATTTAGAAATATTTTTTAATTAAATATTAGATTAACTTATTATATCAAAATTGTTTTGGTGAGTGTGCTAGAAGATTGGAAATGGTTGTTCAAATTTATTATCACTTACAAATTTCAATTTATAATAAGAAACATTCCATAAACATGTCAAAAATATTTTAAAATCCAACGAGTAAAGCAGATGTCTCATCAAATTAATTCAGTACAAAAGGGGTTTCAATACAAAAGAAATTACTGCTGTTATTGGATTCCACGACAAGTAACATAAAAAAAAATTGATGATTCATTCTTACAATTGTAACAAGTCAAACAAAATGTTTTTTTATGATCTTTTTAACATATCTAATAGGAGGGATAAATAAAACAATGCAATCATACTTATATAAATGAAAACACGCTTTTTTAAAATTAATATAAAATTCATTGAATGCTTCTTTAGCCCCCTAACAATTTTATAATAAGCCCCAAGGGACAATGTCAACCATGTTATTATTATATATGTTTATAATACAAGCAATATAACATATAGAAACATATTTAATGAATTTGTACGAAAAATGTATTTAATGAAACATATAACAAAAACATAGATTATTTTATCTTTTATATCAATTGAATGATTAAAACAATGAAATTATCTTTTATATCAATTTATACAACAAAGTGCTTAAAAAGATGAAAACATACTAAAATGCAACGCAGAAACTAAATTAATAAAAAATTAATTAAGCACTACATTGCATTTGTATTATCATATAACTTACTAATACTGGAAATGCAAATGCAGTTGGTTTAAACAACTTGCAAGCAAACAAGAGCGCACAGAGGAAAAGCTGCAGAACAGTATATAAGTGGACATTTTTTAGGGGTACATGACGAAGATAACTATAGTCAGGTTGGTATTTTTCTGGCATAAACATAAGAAGTATTCTTTCATAGAACTAAAAAAAAAAAGAAAATTCAATTATCACAAATATACAACTTCGGCAAAATAGTCCAAAAATAATTTATTTAAAGGGCATTTTTAATCATTTAATCTTGAAAAGAATTAACAGAAATATACTAATACACGAGAGAAAGAAAAAAAAGAAGAGGGACCCCCCCCCCACAAAAATTTATTATTTTTTTAATGTTTAATATGAATAAAATAAATACTAAAAACTAATAGTTTAATTTAGGTTATACAAATCACAAAATGCTTAAAAAATATAAGTATTCTACCTGCAAACCTTTCAAAGATTTCACCCCCATGAAAAGGAAAACACCAAACATAACAGGCATTGGTATATACTATAAGAAAAGAAAATAAATTTCATCAGAATGAACATTCACATTTATTTTTTAAAAATCCTATCAAGATATTTTTGTTCCTATCATAAATGTCCAAATAAAAATATTTCCCAAAATATATATATAATTCAAAATACTAAATAAAAATGTATATATTTTCAAAAACTGAAAAAATATTTATTATAAAAATATTAAAAGTAAAAATAATACCTGCAAGATACTGGTGAAAAAAACAGAGAGCCCAATAAGAATAAACACACAAAAATGTGTCACCCTCTGTTCTCTGTGAAGAAAGAATTCCAAATTTTTACAAAAAACACGAATCATGAAAAAAATTAATGGTATATACAAGGACTATGAATGATGATTATAAAAAATATGGGGACTTTTGTCTTTAAAAAATACTTTGATAAAATAAAAAAACATATTTTTAATTTTATGACTTTTCTCTACAACATTTTATTAAACTTATTTAAGAAACGTTTTCATTGTAAATATTATACAAAAAATACTATTTTAGACATGGATAATTCATATTGTACATGAGTCAGGGAAAGGTCAATGATTTAAAGATCTACAATGAAAAGGGTAAATGATTTTGGTAAAAAAACAGTAATTAAAAATAATAAAAAATTTTATATTCACAGAAGATATTTCTAAAATTTGATACAAGACAAAAAAAAATAAAATATATATATATATATTTGCAAAACAAATTCTTAAATTAATTTTTAATTAAACAGAAATGTACACAAAAAGATCCCAAATACCTGATTTAAGAAAAATAATACCATTTACAAGAGATATTTAATAAATTAGGCGTATTTTAATAAAAAAAAATTCTTAAGTTTAAAAATATCAAACTTATTATTAATTTACACAACAGTATATTTTGAAACGAGTCAAAAATAAAATTATAATAGTGATCTTTTAATTGATAATTTTCTGCTAACTTATTTTCTTAAAATCTTATATAGACAAAAATGAGTAGAACAAACAGAGTTAAAGCAATAAAATAATTTGATAGAAAACAATTTCTATAAACTTTTTTTCAAACAGAAAATTTTATTTATTGTTTTTCATTAATCATTTAGTTAAAATTTGTAACTATTCATTTAATAAAAGTAATAAATATATATATAAGTATCATACCTGACACCTAAGAAGCGACGTCTTTCTCCTGGTGCTGAAGAGATGGTAAATTTTTTCAAAGAATTTACATGTGTTATCGATAAAACAGTAGCTGCCACAAACCATGGTAATCCCAGAATTGAGCAAATGGCTATTAAAATGGCTAAAATAAAAAGATCCAAATGATAGCCAAATCCTTTCTAAAAAAATAATAATACATCTTTAAATATTTTAAGTATGCACAGTATATATATAAAAAAAAGAACTATAACATTAAAAAAATATTTCACTCAATAAAGCATTATTTGTTAATTTTTTAAAATTAAATCATTTCCATTGCATTATGTTTCAGAAACCCGTAAAATGTATATTTTAGAAAAATTATGAAATAAATTATATCAAATTACTTTCATACTAAAGTGCTTTCATGCAAGAAGGCAAAATTTCTAATTTCATTTATTACAATTAATTCTAAGAGTAAAACAGAATAACTGAATTATAAATTCTGAAAATTAAGTAAAAGTTTACATTGGTCTAGATTAATGACAATAAGAAAATGATCAATTAAATTTATAGTAATAATAATAATAATAAATCAGCTTTATGTTATTTACCATTAAGTATGCAATAAAATTAAGAGTAAAAACATCTGTTTATTTTCAGGCAATACATTTAAAAATGGATTTATCACTTATTTGTGAAACTACAATTCTAAAGCACTTTCTTCTGGGAGGGGGAGGGGATGACACACTAGGTTGTTATCCTATTGGAAATTAGCAGATCAGTAATGAAAATCAAAAGATATGACTGTCACCAAATTTAAAAATAAAAAATTAAAGAAATATTCACAAAAATTGAATATTTATTCCAGATATACAGCTACATACAGTGAAAACAATGCTCTAGCCTCTCTGATCCTCATTTCAAGTGGTTATCTGGCTTTGAACTGATTTA
Organism: Caerostris extrusa; assembly: GCA_021605095.1. Lineage (NCBI taxonomy): Eukaryota > Metazoa > Arthropoda > Arachnida > Araneae > Araneidae > Caerostris > Caerostris extrusa. The sequence goes on along the minus strand of BPLR01005525.1, from coordinate 164,175 downwards.
TACAGTTAATGGATGTTCACCATGCATGATTCCTTGATTAACTCCCTTCTAACTGAGGTTTGAGAGCACCTGCTCACCAAATACCCAACATGCTCTATTGACAGAAAAATAATTGACATATATGGCTGGCCATCATACTGCTGATATGCAAGGCATGGGCAGTAAACGGGCAACACAATAGAGCATAGATTTGGTTGATATATGACTATGCTGCAACGAATTTGCAGATGACAACTCAAGGTTATCAAATAAAATTTATCCAAGACTATAACACCCAGATATTGGACAAATTAGAATGACCCTGCAGTGGACTTCTACAAAGTGCACGCTTTCATTGCACATTGGGATTCGTCTAAATGTGATTCCTCGTTGAGATTTTTTCTATTCCAATAAACAAGATTCCCAGTTGAAGAAGAATTTCATAAATATTTTCTCCATAATTTTTAAATGGGTGAACAATGAGAATCAAGATCATAACAATGTAGTTCGAATTGAGCTTAATTTTATAAAATTTAGGTTTTAAATATGAAATGCACATTTCCAGATTTTAAAAAGAAATTACAGATGAAAAAAATACGTCTTACTTTTAATTTATTTTCTTTTTTGTTAACAATGACAGTAGTGATCTGTTGATCCATGAAAACCAACATAGTTAAAAGTAATGCAGGCAAAGTAGCGACAATAGCAGACCACCAAGGATTAACTCCAAAAATGGAATAAACCAATCTCTGTCAGGTGATGTAGGCTAAATAAAATAATGAAAGGGAAGTAATCTAAAATTTGCATAATACAGAAAATAATTATACACATTCATGCACTACATAAAAGTAGCATGCATTTTACTCCAATCTAGAATCAGCTTCAGAAGGTATTAATAATTGTTTCATAAATAAGGAGTTACAATATTTTATTTATTTGAAAAGTATCTTTTTTTAAATTAAAAAATATAGTTTCCAAAGCTTAATTTCTCATTTTTTAAATGATAAGGGATAGTACGGGATTCTTGACAGAAATTGAGATACACTAATCTCTCTTTACATGACACATGCTAGTATACATAGAAAGAGCAATATATAATGGGCAACTTTTTTTTTCTTCTCAAAAAGGTTTTATGTAATTGTAATAGAGTGTCCATTCTCCAGACAAAGTAAAACTTCCTGACTTTTCCATATGAAATTTATAAAAATTCCAGTATAAAACCAGGACACATATAAGCTATTTTAAAAACCATATGAATATGAAAATTAATCAATGATGAATAACATTTATGTTTAAAACTTGTAAAATGGAGGTAACAAAACTAAAAAAAAAAAACTAATTTAATAAAAATTTTCAAATCTTGGCCATATATATAAAAAAACAAGAATTTTCTTTGATATTACTAGCAAATTTAAATCATCACATAGATTTTTCATGATAAAAGCAAAAACATTTTTGGCAAAAATAAAGTTGTACTACTCAATTACTCGTTTACTATAATAAAGTATAAAATAATTATACACAAAAAAGTCTTGTTCAATCTACAAAAAGCTTACCATATACTACATCAGGTGTAGTTAGCAAGTTAAGGAAATCTGCTGATAGGTAGACAGTGAGAACTACAGTTTAAAAACTGCCCTAAAGGCGATTCTAATTTCCCATAATCAAAACCTTTATCCATCTACTTACTGTAGTTCGACAGAAACGGGTTATAAGAACATAGTATAAGCGAAATAGTTGGATATAAAACTTTCAAATTATGAACAAAATAATTATATTTTTGCAACAGATCAATTGAAGAAATAACTAACATTATAGTAATAGAAATAATAGGTATAAAGCAGAACTATTAGTAAAAAGCTACATCATTCAACCATGGTGAAAAAAGACACATGCATTTAGTCAAACCTTTATTTATGAAAGATATGAAAAAGTTCAAGGTTGAGGATGTTGTATAAAGTATTATACTGCAATATATTCTAAGGAAGGCATAGAAAATTAAATAGTGAGTTTAAAGAAAAGTAAGTTTCTAAATTATTGAAAAAAATTGGAAAAATATTTCTCAACTGATGATACCGTATTTCATAAAAATATTTATTACTATAACTAAATTACAAAGATACAGTATAATACGGAAATTCTACAAAATTAATTTTGATAACACACAGCAAATCCAGTATCATGTAAATAATTGCAACCACATTAAATAAATGGAACAACAATATTTTCTCTTTTAATTAAAATAGAATGAAATACAACTGGTATGGGAACTTCTGGGGTTTTGCAGAATGAACTGATAAATATCGCTATCTGTTCAATAAATAAATAAAACCCCACCAAAGTATTTAATTAAAATTATAATTTTTTAATTTTAACCTGTTTTTCATTGGATATTATTCTTTAAAGAATGCTTCCGGTGTTTGACCTGACGAAAACGTTCCTATATATGTTCAGGAACAATAAGAAAGATCTAAAAAAAGTTAAAAAAGATTTGACAAAAAACAATTTTAGTTCTATGCCTACAAGGCTCAGCATATTAGTTAGTAATTTCTAAAAAACATTCTGGAAATTTTAAGCCAAATGTTCATAAGTAAGAGTCTAACCATGTTAAAAAGCATTAATTCTTTAATTTTCTTATCATTCAAAGCGGTTTCTTGCAGAAAATCATGGAACTGGTTTTGTTTTCTGCCTCTGTAATTCCTTTAGTTGCTTGGCTCTTCTTCTGAATCGCTGCACGCTTTAAAGGCTATCCCTGCCGATGACTTTTCAGCATGCATTTGAGGATTGGAAAAAAAAAAAAGTTGGCATACGTGCATTGTGTCTGGAGGGGGGATTACTTTGAAGGCGATGAAATAAATTTGGAAGAATAAATATAGAGTTTTTGAAAAAACAAAAACAAAATTGGTCTTACTTTTTGGGCACAGTAGTAAGGATACTTTGAGTGCTATGATAGAAGCAAGTTAAAAATGTTGATGATTGAGGAGAGAGCTGCTTGTGGTCTTTGATACTTTTTTGTAGAAGTCAGTCTATTTGGAGGCTTGATGAATAAAGTCAAAAATATTAGTAATTTTTCTGCTTGATTTTTTGCAGTTGAGGAGTCTGTCACATATTAATAAAATTCCTCTAGGGCTTAGAATAATGCAGCACAAAACGAAAAGTGTCTTATTTAGGGATATTTATTGACAATTAAAATGTATTCATTTAAATACAATTATTCCCTTTTCCCTAAGATTTTATGTTTGTCAAACTAAATAAAATAGTTTTCATTCAACCTAATAGGTTTGACAAATATGTAATGATATACATTATGATATAAAGTACAAATATTAAAAAATAAAATAAATTATACCTTAAAAGATTGAGGGACTTCAAGTTTAGGTGTAGCTAAGCCTATGCATCCATCAAAACTGTCATTACAATAACAGCAATCACAACAGAAAAATCTGATATGCAAGTACGAATCTATAAATAAACACACAATTAATTATTTTAGAATTAAAAAATGAGTTACAATCTGTTTGCTGCATGAATAACAAAACAGAAAATATTTACTAACTCTAATTATCTTTTAAGAATTTAAGATTTGTGATTTGTAATTTTTTTTAAGACATTAAAATGAGTATAATAATTTATAGGAAAAATCCGATAAGCAGATATAAAATCCGGATATATAAATATTATATTTATATATAAAATTTAATTTGTAGCAGGATATAAAATCCATAATACATAAAATAATGAAGCTAGCTTAAGAATACCAAGACTATTAATCAATAAAATACTGAACTGATGAAATAAAAAAACTTCGATTACAGTTGTATAGGCAATTTTAACTTCTATTTAAGACAGATCAAAATAACTAAAAACTAATTTGATAAAATATCAAGGATTTAAAATGAAAAGATGAAATTCAATTTCAATTTTAACAACATTTATTAAATATATATATATATATATATATATATACACATATCATAATAATATTACTTTAAATTTAAATAGTGTTGTCTACTTGAGGAATGATGATTTTGAGCGATTGACTGGACTTGCAAACTTAAAAAAAATTGAATTGAATTTGATGCTGCTAAATAACTAAGAAATAAATTTTTATTTAGATCTTGATGGTTCATTGCTGAACTTTACATGTCCACAAGGCTGGAAATTTTTTTTTTTTTTTTTTTTTTGACTATTATACAATAATAATAAATACAAATCAATTAATATAAAAACATTTACAAAAAATGGCTAAAATCAATATATTTTTCTTATGTATAGTACAGTAAGTATGACAGAAAAAAAGTTCATATGACAGCTCAAATACATTAAAAAAAAATTTGTTTTATTTGTATATTAAAATAAGCTTTCTATTATAAGAAATGAAAATAAATAGAGTTGCAATCATTAAAAAGTAAAACACATCATATAGCCAGTCTTGCCTTTTAAGATAAGTTTGCAAAATGAACTATTGTCAGTATATATTGATGGCTACCAACAGAAAAACAATCTATTCCAGAAATTTAATCTCTAATCTTTTGATTTTTTTTTTTTTTTTTTTTTTTTAATATTTACTCATTGTGCCTGGTTCAATTACCTTTTGAATTTGTTTATTTTTCTGGACATATTTTTATAAGGCTAAATAGATTGGCACATTTGGTTTGCTTTAGTGGTGGATGAAGTTTTTCAAGAGCTAAAAATTTTAGAAGTTCACAGAGTTGCCCTGGAGTAGTGATACCCAAACATATCTGAATTTTTTTGTCTTTTTTTTTAAAACTACCCTGACAGGTTGACGTTCAGTGAAGTGCATGTGGTAAGATGGGTAGCTCTAAGAAGGATAGTAAACATGCATTATAAAAGTAGAGACAACACAGCAATGTTGCTGGGAAATTAATAATTGCTGCTGTTATTGCCTTCCTTCTGCTTTTGTTTTTACTATGCAGGTCAGATTTATGTGTTTGTTGTAAATGCAATGCTTTCATACATTAAAAAAAAAAAAAAAAAAAAAAAAAAAATTCAAGTTGCTTGATTTTCCCTAAGTAATGATTGGTCACTGTTTTAATACAATATGTCAACCAAATTTAATGTAATAGTTCAATTATAATTAAAGTATGTATGAACATAGTTAAATCATTTCATGTTTTATAAATGAAATGAAAGCCCAGTAAATACCAAAGATTACATTTGCTTTTCTTGAATCATGTGCAGATTTTTGATTGCTAATAACCACACAGATGGAATCAAGCCTTATCATTGTAAAATGTCCTGTCAAAAATGCCAAAACCAATTAGTTGTGTACCTTTTTTATTGTTATCAAATTTTTCAATTTCTCCACAACTTTCACTTTGTATGGGCAAAATTTCAGCTTCTTTACAACACACTGACATGTTTTGTATGAAACTCTTGCTATACTAGATATTCTTAATGGTATTATTTAAGATTTGAGCTTAAATTTTTGCAATTTCTTCTTTAAGGTACTTACACTTAAATGTTCACCTATTGTAGCACCAGTTCTCTAAATTTTTTTCACTAATGTACTTGCATTGTCATCTTGGTTGGCCTATTTCTTGTTATAAATGTTGTTCCAAATTTGGTACACAACACAGCACAAGATGAAGTCTCGCAATAATGTTATGGGATGAATCATTTCCTCTAATAATAGGTACATGACAGAAGGTGCTATTTTTTTAAGATACATATTAGTGAAATTAATTAATGCGGAAAGTTAGACATGTGGTGCTATTCCTAGAAAATGATCTGAACTAGATTTAAAATTATAATTATTTGCTTCCATACATTAAAAAGTTATCAGTAAAATCATAATTATAACTACTTTTGGATCATACAATATATAATTCCACAGCCAACAAATATACAAATAATAGAGAAAAGTTATACAATATTTTTGTAACACATAACGTATTAAATTTAATTAAAAAAACACCCAATATATTCATATGTTATTACAATACATCTTATAACATAGAAAAAATAGTCACAAAAAATTTTCTTACCTTGGTAGTTAAATAAGGTGTCCTTTTAACTTCTCCAAGTAAAAGAATAAGACCAAAAGTACAGACAAATAAAATGATGGACATGAGGAAGATATTAGGCACATATAAGGTGGTATATAACTGCAGCCATCTGGAACCGATATCCCATTTAAAATTTTGCATTCATTTTCACTGGATATTGAATAATTAGGCGATGGAGAAAGGCATACACACATTGGATAAAATATGCTGTTTATGGTCTTTAATGAAATTCATGCGAAATTTCGAATATCTAGTAAAAAGAAAATATCAAATAATTATATGCTGTCATAAACAAACAACAAAAGTTTGATATATGCTGTACGATCAATTATAAATTATACTATAAAAATAATTAAAAACGTTCAGAAATTCATTATGTGTAACATATGTAATAGCATTAATTCATATTAAAAATCAATTACAACATTAAAATTAAGATAGTGGTAAGAAGAGAGAAGAGACATTCATGTAAAAATTATGAAAAAAAAAAAGAACCGTGTTAACTACACAGAAGTAATTGACATTGAAAAGAAACCATAAAAGTAATTAATTTTTAATGATACAAAAATAAATAAATTACGAATCTAAATGAAATGAATTTATTTTCCAAAATAAATTATTACTTTAGCTTTTGTAAAGGCATTTTAAATTTCAATCTGCAACTTTATTGAATGCTTTTTTTTTTTATCAACTTGAGCTGGTAAACTATATATATATATATATATAAAAGAGATAATTATAAGGATAAATAGTGTTAAAAATTTCATTTAAGTAACTGCTTATTTATAATGAAAATGTGTTTGTTCTAAAAAGAAACTCAATGTATACTTACAAAATACTTAGGGTTAAGAAACTAAAATAAAAATTTTTCCTTGAAAATTTCAATATTAATTTACAAGTTTATTCTGCACTATAAAATAAAAAGTCTCGACAATAGCAATTATCATTGACCAATGAAAATTCAGTGCATGGGCATATAAATCCTTCTCTTTCTTTTTAAAAAACAAGGGTGGAAAATCAAATGATTTTCGTAGCAACTTTAGGGCAGTTTTGTAGCAGCATATTTTTACAGTAGAAGTTCATCTTCAAATTTTTAAGTTATGTACTAATTAATTTTACATTATTTAGCAATCGTATACTTTGCATGAAATAAAGATGCATGATTGAATATAAATTTAAATTAAGCTGCATCATTTTGTATGGTATTGGAAATTCAATATGAAACTAATTTATCCTCATATACATTTTCAAGAAGAAAATTAGAATACAATGTTAAAAGTTTTTTATTTAATATATATTAATAAAAACATCAATACTGAATTGGATACATTTTAGTAATGGATATATTTATTAATACATTTTGTGTCTTTCAAAGGCTAATAATTTTTCTTTATCCTTCTGTAGCTTTGAATTTTTTGATAATTTAATGGAAATTAATAATTTTAATGAAAATACTGCAACAATATATAACGGTTTCTTATAAGAATTTGATTATTAAATTATTTAATAGGAAAATATATTTAATTTTTCACTGAATTTTGCTTAGGCATGCTATTTTTACATTAGATATGTTATTTAATTAAAATACAAATTAATTTAAATAAATCGTAGCAAAAAATAAAAGATTCATTTAAAATTTAAAAGTATCAAATATATGTTTAGGCTGAATAATATTAAAAAATCTTTCTAAATATTAAAAAATGAATATATATATTAAATATAGAAATCTTATAGTAAACATATAAGATTTCTATTTGTATAAATAAAAGTAGCGTTTTTCAGTTTTAAAATTAAATCTAAAAATTATATGTATCAATTTTTGAAAAATATAAAATACAGGAAAGAAAAAAAAAAAAAAAAAAAAAGTCATGCATAAGAACAAATTAATACATATAGGTAAATAATGGATAAATGTCCCCCTCTACTGGCAATCTTAAGCAAAAGTTGAGGATTGTCTCATTTGCATATGGCTATTTTTCTGGGGTTACTAAATCAAAATAAAGGAAATATCTCCTTTTTGGCTCAGAAATGCAAAGTTTGATGCAGATTTTCCACCACTGCAATAAGATATCACTGCAATTTTGGTAGCTAGTGATCTTACACATTTCTTGTTATTAGTCATTTATACAGTGAGAATTTGAATATCTAGTTTTAAAAAAATCAATCATATTTTTATACTTTTCTAAAAATTAATAAAAATAATATATACTAAAGAATTTAAGAGTTAATGTTCTATGCAATACACTAACAATACATATTTTAATAAAGCTAAGATATTGGTCAACAAACTAATCTATGTTTATATTTAAACCAAAACAAATCAACATAAATAAACTAGTGCTTTTGCATTTTTTTCATACCAAAAAACAAACATCTCTGTAATGCATGAATTTTTAAAAACACATACAATACTTTTTCTTTAAATACTATTTAAATTAAACATTACCAAAATTTTATGTTGAAATCACCATTTACAAAAACAAAATTCATAATTATAACATAAATAATTACTTACATTTTTAAAAGCTTTGTAAATAAAATAGGCAGATACTAATGTTGCAAATATTTCTTCTGCAAATCGAGTGATGTAGCGAACAAGAGATGCTAAATTAAAAGCTACAAAGATAAATAGATAAATCGAAGTCCACAATCCAATCCAGACACGCATAGATAGAAAGTCCAGTGCATGAGTTCTGAAAGTTAAAATGGTTTTTATTATCAAAATTGTTATAGTTATGTAATAAACAATATATTCTGTATTGTCAGTTTGAAATCACCATGACAATTATTTGATAGGACAATTCAGCAAATCACTTGATTCTTGTACCATTGATTTGCATGAGATTTATTGGTTTCTTTACTTCGTTTATAAATATAATGGTAAAATGTTTCTATGTTGAGAAATTAGTGAAAGGATGCCCTTATACTTATTACAAATTAATTTATTTTGAAATATATAATTTTCACAAGCATTTTTATAGTGAATTTACAAATTGATAGCAAATTTACACCAAAGTCGTAGTGTAAAAAGCTTTTCAGTTTTGTTCATTTTTATCCCGATGAATAGCTATAATATTCATTTAATGATTAAAGTAATTTTAATCAATTAAGAATTAGTTTTAAGAATATATATATATGTTTTTGTAGCTTAGTATATGAAATGTACACTTGATGATTTTTGCAGCTATCAAGCAACTGGGCAAGATGGGAAAAAAGAAACAATTGCTATCATATATTCATTTGCAAATTAACGGTTAAAATTTTTAAGATTTAAAATAAATATTAATTTAAAGTTTCTAAATATTTGTTCACTTCATTCTACCAAAAATAAAACTATTTTTTTTTTCATATTTTGAGTTTTTTAAAGGGTTTGATAATATATGCTAATTATGATTATAAACCAGTATACATAATTTTTAAAAATATTTTTATCCTTTCTCACATATTTATTCTGTGATAATGAAATATAAATTAAAAATATTTGTAACTGACATTCATTATAATTCATGATAAAATAATTTGACAATTTCTTTTTTTGTGCAGATTGTATGATTTTTAGTAGCTATTGAAAAGTTATTGAAATAACTTTTTTCCAGAATTATTTTCTAATACTTTCTTTGCCTAGAATTTTTCACCATTGATAGGCCTAGCACAGACCCAGATTATTTTGTGCTTAAAAATCATAGATAACTGTAAAAGTAAATTAAGAGACTATGAAAACTTAATATAGATTTTTTACTTTTATATTTTTACTACTATACACAAAGACCAAGTTTCACTAACCTTTCAAGTTTTGCTTTGAACTAGTTTTTTAGTTTGCTCATACTTAAGAGAATGGGTCACAACATTGTGCATAAACAAGAAAGCAAAAGAAATTACAGATCAAAGTACAATTTTACTCTTTAATTTATTTGAACAATAACTTTCTTAGTTGCACACAATTTACAATTATCCTTAAATGTTATTAAGAAAAACACAAGAACCTTATTGACTTTATAAGTATTTAAAGATTCTATTTCTCATCCGTAACTCAATTACCAGCAAGTTCACTTTTATACTTCATAACTAAAAATTATTTCCTTTATTTTCTGGAATTTCTATTAACTATCTCAAAACATATAATTAAGGATATATGTCACAGCCAAACTCTGTATATTATGAAGTGGGTAATGCTGTTAACAAAACAAGTAACCCAAAGCTTGAAATTCCTTTTTTCCCCAGGCTTTGGATAGGTTTCTAGAGTCACTTTGCAATTTGGCCTGATTTTGTACCTCGGTCATAACATAAATAATAAAAGTTACATATATATATATATATATATATATTTATATTATGAGATGGCTCTCTGAACTTAAAATGAAATTTTTCTTTTTATCAGAAAATGAAATTTTCCATTTCAATATGGTAGGGTATATTAATTGGAAATAAGTTGACTGCAACATTCATTCCCGTGTGACAGTAGCTACAGGGTATGCAATTGCCTTTCTTAGATGAAGAATTGTGCAGTTCATGATTTTGAACATCAAACACCATTAATAAATGTTAACTTGTTTTTCCTTTTATAATTAAATGAACATGAATAAATCAAGACTATGCCTATGTATACACTCTTTTTAACACAATCAGTAAACTACACACCTCTCATGATTTGAAAAATTACATTAAAAAAAATTTTGGCACCATTTTCCACCAGGGTTCATTGGTACTACTTGATATGTATCATAACATTAATCAACCATCTCATAACATAAACAATATTTATATCAATGTAATTTCTTTGATATACATCCTACCAATAACATAACTATTGATGGACAAATTATACTTTTAGGTAACACCAGTAAAATCAGTTGTAAAATCTAAGTACTTAGTACTAATATATACACTGAGGATGACAAATGTATTCTTAAAAGTTCATTTTCTTACCATCAAGAATAAAAACAAGAGGAGCCCTCTTTTTGAAGATCTGAAAAATATTGACTATAAAAACTACAAAATTAAGATAAATAGATTACATGATTTTTAAAAAGCTACAAATGCTGTTGTACCATCACTGGGTTTGAAGTTTGATTTTGGTAAATATTCTAGAAAAATATTGCTTTAAAACATCATGTTGTCAAGTATTCTTGTACATGATGAGACCCAGAATCAACCATCTGTTCCTAATATGTTGTACAAACAAATGATTGCTAATGTCTTTTAAATGATGTAATTCTTGGTATTAGTTACAGTCATAAATTCTTGCAAGTGTAATTTTAAACCATTGAAAAATGGAAAAGGCAAAAATTCACATCACACTTCAATACAGGAATAGTTTTAAAGGCATTATCAACTCTATGTAAGCTGTAAATTCAATGTCTACAAGATTACCTTGGCTTTCAGAAGTCAAATGCAAATTCAGCTTCTTTTAGAATGATAAATTGACATATCTATCTATGGAGCACTGGAGAAAGTGATGCAATTTTAAATATTAGGGGAAAAAATAAAGAGCTTCTTTAAACAGCAGTTTCTTTGCCAAAGAAAAAGAACCACAGTAAAAATCAACTTTTCACATCTACCTTACATCATATATATATATATATATATATATATATATATATATATATATATATATATATATATATATATATATATATACTTATTTGCTTAGCACAGGTTTCGTGAAAGTACATGAAAGGATATACAATCTTTTGCTTGGAAAACAGTCCTTAAATATTTTTTTTATGAAAATAAGGCGGATGTACCTGGCCTTTGACAACTTTATGTTGTCTGAGTTATTAAAAAATAGAGGATATTTGCTATTGAGTTACCAAACAGGCGACAAACATTAGTTACACTTGATTGTTAATAGCATGACATAAATTTCTGCTCTTAACACCTTTTCATTCAAAGTTGTTGATATCTATTCTCTCTCTAACTCTTGGACTATTTAAATACACCAGGATTACTTGAATCAGTATACTTGCCATTACTGGAATTAAAAAAAAAAAAAAAAAAAAAAAAAAAAAAAACTTTAGCAGGGAGGAACTTTTCAAAATACTTTGATGCTTTTGCGCAAGAGACATCACTTGAGCATATTCTATTTTTTCGACACTGAATTGTTTTGCTGCATAGTAGGAAAAGCCATTGCCTACATCATCCTCACAAACTTAGGACCATATACTGATTAATTGGTTATCAATTCTGTTATGAAGCCAGTGTTTAAAAATTTTTCCTTGTCTTGGCATTTTGAATGCAAACACAGGAAGATTTACCAGGGAGAAGCACAAGTTTCACAACTTGGTTGTAGAAGTGCTTACAGTTAAACTGCAAAGGTATTGTGCAATTAAGCTACATTTTTGGGGTTTAGCACAGTGCTAAGACAAAGAAGTGGTCTAGGAAGAAGGAAAGGGAAGAAATGCTAGGAATTTCCATGGAATTTGATGAGACATGCTACAATGCAGTCAAAAATTTGTGTTCGAAAATTTCACAAAAACAGATTTTGTTATCCCCCTAATTTCCGTTCTTCCAAACAAAACAACAGCCCCTGCTCCTCATTTTTCAGAGAATGAAACCCAAACAATAATGTACTTTCATTGCCTTGCACAGTTATTCCACAGCACACTCTCTACCCAGATACACCATTTGCTCATATTACATTGTTCCTTGGAAGAATGAGAAGCTAACCACCAATAAAGAAAAGGCACGCCTATGATTATCTCATTCATGTTTGTCTCAGAGTAGGATTTGATCCGAGAATTTTTGGATTGGGAACTATATTAAAAAGCATAACACTCAAAATATCAGCATGAGTTATTAAATTTTAGAACATTCAAGAAAGTTTTTTTATTTTATTTTATCAGAAATTTCAAGACTAAAGCATAACACTCAAAATATCAGCATGAGTTATTAAATTTTAGAACATTCAAGAAAGTTTTTTAATTTTTATTTTATCAGAAATTTCAAGGCATTTAAGAGGTCTGCATTGATAAACATACTTTAGTACCTTATCTCTTGATTTCTTTAATATGATTTTAATTTCTCAATGAAAAATTTTGCTGTCAATGAATGAATGTTCATATGTAAATATAAAATTAAAAAAAATGAACATAAAGTTTCTCAAAAGTAATATTTTAAATCAACCATTAATGATTAATCATTATTATTTTAATGAATTAATTAAAATCTATTATTATTATTATTTTTAATTTACATCACGCCAATTCATTTCCATTTATCATATTACCATAAAAATATTGCCTTGTTTAGTTTACAAACTAGAAAATTCAAATAATTTGTATCTAATTTAATATAACTTACTCGCACATTTCAAAGATCATACTTTCAAATGCAAGGACAGGACCAGTACTACCAAGAAGTGTTAATGGCTGACCACTAAATAAACTGTATGTCACCCCACATAAGAGTGCTGAGAACATACATTCAGAAGCAGCCCTACGAGGAAAACAAAGTAACATATACTAACAAAAATCATATCCCCAAAACAACCAGCTTTAATTATGGAAATATTATTCAAAATAATAATGAAATTCAAACAGCATCAATAATTACAAATAAATAAAAGATAAATCTAAAAAAAAAAAAAAAAAAAGATTTTAATATTACTGTATATTAATGAATATTTATATAAAGATGAAAAATATCAAAACGGTTTGTAAGAGAAATTCAAAAGCAATGAATTTTTGGTACAAATGAAAACAATTAAGTTCTTAAATGAAGAAAAATGCCTATTTTATTGTTTTTAAATTAGTTATGAATCATTATTTTCTTCTTCATACAATGATTTTTTTTTTTTTTTTTTTTTTCTAGTAATTTTAATTTAAAAAAAAAAAAAAAAAAAAAAAGGCACAATAGCACTTTAATAAGAACAGGACTATAAATAATATTAGTTTCACTGTAAAACAAATTTTAAAAAAGAAAAAAAAGAATGCACTAATTTATAAATAAATAAAAGTACATATATTTATAATAATACAAAAATTGGATTTGTTAAAAAAACAATTTCACAGGTGGTTATAGAAATTGAATGTTTTGGCTTCTAATTTCTTAAGATGACACTCTGCTTCCTCTTTTCTTTTCAAATTTTCGTTTAATTCCTTAATACATGATAAATAATTAGTGAAATATTAAAATCCTTACTTTCTAAATTGGCTTAAGCAAATAGTATGAGTAAATGCTGAGAACAACTAAAAGCAATCACGCACACTGGTAAAATCAATCATAAACTGGACAGCTCATCATAACAAATCTCTATATAAGGCTGTCGTAATATGAGTAACAATCCCGAGTCTCCTTTGTGCTTGACACAAAATGCTTTCGGGGCAATTTCTCTTGAATTTTAAGATATTTTTGCAAATTTCTCCAACTTTCCCAGATTAATCAATTTCCCTGTTTTTGTCACCCTGTTTTAAAGTAATTAAACATATATACCTATAGTTCAGAATAAGATAGTTTCATCTTAGAAATAAGTTTTGTAGCACCCCATTTTCTGATTAGTGAGTTTGGCAAGCAATTCTCCAAATGTAATAATTTGAGCAATGCATGCAAAGTATAAAAAACACTATTGAAGAGATAATTTGCAGTGATAAACTGTCTTTCAAATCACTTTCGAATACCAGGGAGCCTTTCTTGAACATCAGCAATTAATCCACTGAAAAGACTTTAATAAAAAATTATTTAAAAATTAAATTCATAAAATTTTCCAATTAAGAACACTTTTTCATACAAATACAAACCTACTAAATTCACATTAATACATCTTCTTAACTTGTTCTTAAGTTCATGCATATTGTTTGCACTTATTAAAAATAATTTCAGTTGAATTAATAATTCAACTGATGGAATCAGTTCAAAAACACCTTGATTAGTTACAGAAATTAAAATACATTGAATAATTAATAAAGAAGGAATTAAAAAAAAATATATATGATTATTGAAAAAAAAAAAAAACTCTTCATATATCAGAATTGAACTTGTTACTATTTTTGCTTTCAAATTCTTTGTAATTAATATGTATACTAATATTAAACAATAAATAAATTTTCTTTTTCCTGTAAGACTTAATTAAAAACAGAATAATTATAGCAGAAAGTTAGAGAATTAAAATAGTTCTACAAAATATTTTCTTTCATGTCATAAAAGTTTGAAATTTTTTTCTTTCTAATGCAGCTGGCAAACACTTAGACATGGACGTCTTGGATGCCTTAAGGCAAGCGCTGTACAGACGTTACTCACTTTGCATTACCCAGGGGCACGTGTAACTTGATGGTAAGCCACGGACACGGAATAACAATGCACCAGCAGCGCTCTATGATCCTATTAGGACCAGGACCTACGGTTTAAAGTGGATTCTAAACCACTACAAACACCCATGGGCAAAGCAGGATTTGAACCCGATACCTGTGGTACCCGAACGCCAGAGCGCTGGCCATTCGGCCCCCGTGTTTGAAAATTTTGAATGAAATAATTTTTCATTATATTCTTTGCAAAAGTGGTCTAACTAATGATACAATGCAGCTGATTAACAAAAATTAATTAACCACTAACTCAAAAATTTTCCATTGCAGAACATGAGATTTTTTTAGCGTAATAGATCCAGTATGATGAAGTCAATATAAGATATATTATATATATATAGCTGACTAAAGGTTTGGAGCATTCTGCCCAAATATGAAATTGTAAACCTAAAAACTTCTACCCATTACATTTTAATACCTACTAGTAGACATGACCTGGCATTATGCAGGTTAGATTAAAATAATAACTATAAATTTGTAAAGAGATTCTATGGAGAAAACATTTCAAAATTATGAAATTTGAATTAGGGAGGCTAAAAAACTTTAAAAATAAATGTTATAATATCTCATTCTGAAATGCAATCTAAAATTAAAAAAAAAAAAAAAAAAAAAAAACCAAATAGCATGTATTAATCATTAGCTAAATAAATAGTTAGATTAAAATTAAATCTCTACCCCCAAATTTCAAAAATAAAAACAAATAAATACATTAAAAATAATACAAAAGTTTTAATGTATTTATTTGTTGACAAGAAAGCTATATGCATCAGTAAAAATATTTCAAATGAATAAAAAATAACTATATGCTGTGACTACAAAAAAAAAAAAGAGATTATTTATAAATGCTGAAAAATATGTGGGTATACTATGCCACAAAAATTTCAAATGCCAAATTAATTATACTAAAAATCTCGAACTTTGTAATGGAAAATTTTGAGTTCACAGATAATTAACCATGGTATTTAATTTTTAATTAACTGCAATGTATCATAAGTTAATTCCCTTCGAGTCATTTCAAAGAATACCACTTATGCGAAGATTTAATTATAAAAAATATTATTCAGGGTTATTAAATGCAACCCCTTTTTTTTTTCCAGCTGCATATACATCACACATGTAATCTGATACTTTAAAAATGATTACCCCTACTCTTTTTATTCATGAATGTTATAAAATAAAAAAAATAATAAATAGGATCCTACTCTCTACCTTCCATTGTAAGCCACAACTTCTACATGATTACCAACAATTTCAGAGCTTGCAGGCTCAATTTTAGTTTCTTTATTTGGTTCAGGCATCTTTCTAGCTTCCTATTCAATTAAAAATGTAAAAATTAAATCATAACTTCATTGATATTTTTATGTATGTTGCATTCAATAGCATACAAAGCGAACACAAAAAATTTCTTGTTAGTATGCTGGTTAATAAAAAGGAAAACTTTATTTACAAACAATAGATGATTAAATATATTTAGAAAAGCTAAATTAGGTATTTTCTCTAAAAGTTTTTCAGTTAAATATACAAATAGTACATGCATTCAATAATTTTCAAATTCAAGTGAACTAAGAAGAAGAAAATTTTAATATAAAATTAATATTTGTGCTGCTTAATGTAAATGAATTTCTTATAGACTAGACAAGTCTATAAGAAATGTATAAGATGCCAATAAGAAATATATGTTTATCTAGACCAGCAGCCACTTATCTTCCCTCTGAATTAAAATAAATGATTATACATAATTCACATATTACCAATAATAACTGGTATGTTTCTCCATACTGGTTTGTTTTTATAATTGGTATGTTTCATTACAATTTCTGAAAAATGGTTTATATCTAATAAGTTCATTTTAGAATAAATAAAAAAAATTTACTTTTTTAATTAAGTTAATGATTATAAATTAGCAATTTTAAAGCAGTCCCGGATAAAAAAAAAATTAATATTAATTAATAAAAAAAGAAATAATTAATAAAAAAAGGAAAAGAAACAAATTTCTTTTTTACATTACATTTATATATAAGACATTATTTTCAAGTCTGTACTAATCTAAGCCAGGAAGTTATTAATTTCAATATATGTTTTATAAAGACTTCCTTTTTAAATGGGAAAATAAAAATGAATAAAGAATTCATTTAAAACCTGAGCAGCTGTTTGTGTAGGTGGTTCAATTCTAGTTCTAGGATCCCAAACTCCAGGAGGTAGCACAGTTGTGGCATCTAAAAATTCATCCACTCCAGCTAAGAGATCAGTTCGATCCTTTGCTTTATAAGCAACACCATGGAACACCTTAAAAATAAGTAAAAATAATAATAAAATATAGGAAGGAAGTGGTTAAAAAAATCAACATAAAGAAACATTTTTTATTTATATATATTCTGTATGAAAGAGTATATGAAATTTTTATGTTTTATTTTATAGATTTCTATAAATGTACACTCAGAGTCAAAGTGAAATCTTTCAAAAATACACTAACACTTCACAAAATTCCTATATTCTCCCTCCCCAATAATGCATTATTTATATAAAAAAAAAAAAAGTTTTTAAATTATACAAGTTTTGTGAGGACGTTTCATAAAAGTGGTCTTGGCAAAATATTAAGTGAATCATGCATGTAATGCATAATGCATTATCCATTCATTGTAAGAAATTGCAATAATCAATAACATTTTTTTTTATTAAACAGTAAGAATATTTAATTTAAAAAGAATGTTTATAATTTAATAATCATTCCAATTATATCTCAAAACAAATACTTTTGCATACATAAAAACTTTATTAACACTTTAAAAAATATTAATAAAAAAAAATCTCATTTTTAATTTATCAAAATTCCTAAAATGCATAATTAAGATGGATGTTCAAAAACAATAAGCATAATAGCAAAAATTTTAACACATATACATGAAATGGCTGTAATCTAATCTTGGAACTTTACCAAAAGTGTTAATCAATGCTATTCTAGCATTAATCAACTATAAAATAAATTAATATAAAAACCTTCATTCAGTCATATATCTAATAAAAAGTTACAGGTTACACATCATAAAAAATGCTTTAATTTTTTTTTTACTCATTGAAAAATATAGTGTATTATTATTTTTTTCAAAAATCATAAATTAGGCACAAAATTAAGTTTTCATACATGGAATTCCCTACAGATTGCAGGGAAAGTTGGTTGGTTATTATTATGATAAAAACATCTGATAAAAACATCATCATCATCCGTCAAACTTTCTTTCTTTTTTTTTTTTTTTTTTAAACAAAGCTATAAAAAAAAACTCTAAATTACAAAGCTGCACTCCGGCTAATTGAAAGGTTTTTATTTTTTTTTTTAATACTATACACATATCAATATCAAAAGGAAAAAATATTCTATATGTATTTTAAATTAAAGAGCTTCTCAAATATATATTTTAATATAATACTAAATAAGGGTATATAGATTTCTATTATGAAAATATTTTTGGGGTTACAATACTTCATAAAAAGTGTATATTTAATAAATAAATAAAAATATATTTTACATCGTAATGATACAAAAACTTGATAACTTTTATGTGCATATAAAAAAATTAATGTATTTTGTCATCAATATATTGCAGAATTAAACATTTTAAAAATATAGTAATCCTTTTTCAAACAAATTGTTAGGTTACAATTTTTCTTGCAAACTTGAGGATGAACCAATATATAATAATACAATGCTTATTATTTAACATAATTTGAGTGCTTTTTTAAATAATTATACAGACACCCCTTTTACTTTAAATACATGATGAATTATTCATTAAAGTTATGAATAAGCACAAAAATCTAAAGAACTAAATCTTTCATAAAAAGTAAACAAAATCCAAACTGTACCTCATCCGATAACAAAGTTGCCATTGCTCTGCCAATTTCATGATACTTCAACGCACAACCAGGAGGTCCCAATAAAATGAATAGAAATCTTGTTGGCACTGGAACTTCTGTTAAATCACCAAGATTACAACTATTTGTCAAACGGACAAAAGATGAGACAACTTTATCCAAGTAATCCACTTCACCAACTAAAATATTTGAAGCTTCTGCTTTAGGTGGAATCTTTCTCATGAATGATTGATTAATCTAGGAAAAATAAGAAAGACAAAAAAAAAACTTAGACAAAAAAATTAAGAATATATATTTATTATATTAAATAATTTTGCTTTGAACGGAGTTTTAATATTTATTAAAACTATCACGCTATTAAAAACCCCACAACCCCTATCACAGTTATAGCATGAATCACATTATTCTTCAAACATATTATTAATTCATGAAGGATATAACTCAGTATGATAGTATTAGAAATTCTACAACATCCCTTCTATTTTCTTGGCCCCAAACCTAACTTCTGAAAGACTTCATTAACAATTTTACCACTAGCTAGTAAATTCAACATCAAATACCATTTTGGAATACTTTTACAGACTACAAAAAGTTAGTAGTTCTGATTAGATTACCTTTTCTTACTATCATCCAACTTCCGGTTCTGATTTATATATTAATATAATTTCATAATAGTAATGAATAAAAATATAAATTTAAATTTAAACTTATGACAAAAACATGATGTAATTAAAAGATCACCTGAAGATTGAAGTACAACTATTAAAACATCCAAATTTACCAAGAGTTTTATAGAATAAAAGTATATCATTTTTTAAAAAGATAAATAAACATTTTTTTTACTTCACATCACTTTTAATATAATGCAAACATAATTTTATATTGCCTTCATTAAAAATAAAAAAATTAAGCTATTGTCAAGTAATCAGATATTGCTTTGTAAATGGCAAAAAATATCAACACTATATTTTCTTAATTTTATATGTATGTTACAATGTTAGGAATGAATGCCAGCATATGACATATGCTAAATAGTGTATGTTATTTGGGTAAAGTAAAAGTGACCACAGAAAAAGCTTTTTGGTAAAAAATTTAATATACAGTAGAACCTTTGTAAATCGAATTTCAAGGGAGATGCCAAATAATTCGAGTTATTGAGTTTTTTTACTTACGCGCGGATTTTGTAAGGAAATATTCGACTTGTAGAGGTTTAGATTCTTTCTAATTTATTTTGAGTTAGAGAGGTAAAATAAAAAAAATTCAAGTTACAGAGGTAATAAACATGTTTACTTGCAACTTAAAAGTTATATTATGTACTACAATAAAAAAATCGAAATAATTCAGAAACAACCTTAAAATTAAAAATATTATATATTAAAAAAAGTCAGTTATTATTATTATTATTTTTTTTTTTGCTTTACACAATTCGATTGTTCTCTATCTATAGCATTATCTAAGCTATAAAAAGAGCAGAAAATTCTTTTCTTCCGAGTTGCTATTTCATAGAATTGGTTATTCTATTTACTATATACTCATACATTGTTTTCCAAGAAACAATGATGTGCATTGTTGGCCAATTCTTAAAGTCTGTAACTTATTTTTCTTCAAGATATAGAGGCAATTAGTTTCAAATGATCAAGTTGTAAAATCAAACATTGCTAATGTTCGAGATGCAGAGGTGCAATTTTTTTTTCTCCGAGTTATGGAGGGAAAATATATACCAAAATGGCTTGTGGTATTGACTAATTATTTTGACTTATAGGGGTTGAAATTTTGAGTAATGCAGGTTTTGGTGCTTGAAGGGAAGGGAACAAAATGTTTTTCGAGTTGTGGATGTTTTCGACTTATCAAGGTTCTACCGTATATAGGTTTCTTATTAAATGCCTTCTTTTCATGTATTATCAATAATATCTGTACTACTTAAAATCCATAAAACCAATTTTAGATTTTAGTTTTCATTCAATACAAATTAAATTTACATTAATAGAACTTCTAAGATGTCATTCCAAAAAACTTTTTAAAAATAATCTAAATTTCTGAAATTTTTCATTTGCACTTAATTTTTTTCACAAAAAGAGATATGAAATAGTCTTGAAGAATAAAGCAAAAAATAAAAATAAAAAACGTATTTCATCATATCTCAATAAAAAATACAAAAGGGTATATCTGAGGTAAGTGTTAAAAGGCATGCCCTGTGGCATTAGAAACATTATAAGAGGGGTAATATTTTATATTTTGTCCATTTGTAATTTTGCACAAAGTGTTTACATATATGGCATTGCATTGACTGCTTAGAAAACATGAAATGCTAACCATTATATATTTTTTTTAAGAAAACCAAGCCAAGCTTTTATAAAATGCCTTCTTTTCATGTATTATCAATAATATCTGTACTACTTATAAATCCATAAAACCAATTTTTAGATTTTTAGTTTTCATTCAATACAAATTAAATTTACATTAATAGAACTTCTAAGATGTCCTTCCAAAAACTTTTTTTAAAATAATCTAAATTTCTGAAATTTTTTTCATTTTAATTATTATAGTTTTGATGAAATTATTATTCTAATTTTTTAACACTTTTGTTGAAGTAAAAAGCAATTCTTTTACAAGTATTTGTCTCGGATACTGAATTTCTGGTAGAAAATAAATATTTAAATAAATACATTCAATTGTACTTTAATTAAACATAAAAAAATTAAAAACATTTAAATATTCCCAATAATAATAAAAGCTATACTTTGTGTAAAAGATTATCAGAAGAATTGTCTTCTGGGGAAGTGCAACTTGCATTCGCCAAAGCTCGAAATGATAAAGAACTTAAATTATGTGCAATTGTATCAGTCAATACCCAGTACTGGCTGAATTTCCTGCAATAGAATAAATGTTACAAATTATGTTGTACTTATATGAGATACAATAATTTTGGTATATATTTTTTAAAAACTGTAAATAAACATTTTTGCATGCTGCACACATTATAAAATCTAAGTAAACTTAACATAAGCCATTATATTTCATTTTCAATAATAACAAAAGTAAAATTTGAAGTTTTATTTTATTATTAATTTTAGGAAAAGAACTTTTTTTTTTTTTTTTTTTTAATTTTGAGAACTCGCCAAATTTTTAAAAAAGACACACTGAAAAAAAAAAAAAAAAAAAAATTAACAGTTACCATTTGATTTATGAGAGAAATAATCTGTACAAATTTCTACAAAAGTAGACACAGTTAACTTTCCATATAACAAAAAGCTATAGTTAAAAAACAGATTCCTACTGTAAGTAAATATAACATAATATGTGACTAATTTTTTAAAACATAATTATAAAAATTTTATCAAAAGTATTAAAACAAACTACATAATTCTAATATTAGTAGTTAAAAATTTTCTTAATTGTAAAGTTTTTTAACATGATCCCTATGTTATTAAATAAAATATTTTGATGAAAATTATTGAACACAATTGCAATAATTTATTTAATGATATAAGAAATTTCAGTTATTACTATTTACCAAGCACTAAATAGTTTTAACAAAATTTACTTACAAGTTCAAATATTAAATATAAAAATATTATGTTTTGTATAACTATAACAATCTACGAACACACTTTATTTACAGAATTCTAATATTAATGATATAAATAATTGAATACCTAATATTAGTTTTAATAATAAACAGCAATATCACTATTAAAAAATAAAATACAAGAAAAGTCTGCAATAGTCAGAAAAGAAAGAAACATATGATACAGGAATAAAAAGTTATTACTATGAAACAAGTATTTAAGACGCAATGTTTTTAAAGCAGTATTTATCAACAGGGCACAAAATTTACAATTACCATGCTAATATTTCTATGCTCAATTAATTTTAAATGATTCAGTATTTAAGACAGTATTATGCCATAAATAAAATTCTCTTAAAAGACGTTTAAAAAATAATTATATAAAAATATGTTATGTTTTATTTGGCAATTATATTGTTTTAAGCTTATAATTTAATGACTAGAATAATTAGTGAATGAATAATAAGTTACTTAATGAATAATTAGTTATTTAACATAGATGAAGAAATATCCAAATGGAAGAGCCTAAAATATTTTATGAATTTAATAATTATATTTAAATATGTGACACATATATTTTAGGAAGAAGGCAATCATACATAGACCGACCACATACACAGCACTAAAAGTGAAATATTTCCCACCAACAACATTATGAATAACAATTTGCTTTTAAAAACCATTGCTTACAAAATTAAAAATTTTTTTTTTCAAGAACTAAAAATGACAAAGCTACTTAAAAAGTTAAACTGCTTATTAATTTTTTTTCTCAGCAAATAAAATATAAAAAAATTAAATGAAGAATTTCCCCTGAAGTTTTTATAAGGAAATTAAGTTTAATACTGGAAAACAATCCATAAACAATAACATTTAACATATAAAGAATAAGGGGCAACTCTAATTATTAATTTTTTAAAAATTCTATCACTTATAAAACATTATAAGCATTGAACATTTTTCTAAATTATAAAATTGTAATGAACCACTGTTAAAAAACTTTCATATTTTATAGCATGCTTTTATTAAGCTCTAGTACAAATTAACAGTTTCGAAGCAGCAAATATTATGAAGATTGCCAATTTTCATAAATTTATTGAAATCTGTAATACATTCTCAAGCTTTTTGGAAAAATTTCTAAGAAAAGATAAGGCCATTAGTATAAATATAAATGTTAGTCCTATAAAGCATTAGGTAAGTTTTTCTTCAACAAGATTTTAACAACTAGCATATTCAAAGCATAGGAATATTCTCCAATAAAATACTACCAAAAATTCAACTCAGCAGAGGATAAACAAAAATCTTTTAATACCTGCAAATTATGTCATTCTTCTGTTATAGTTCATCTTTTAATTACCATAATTTCCTATTTGGAATTTACTTATTATGAGCTATAAAAAAAAAAAAAAAAAAAAAAAAAAAAAAAGGTTTTCTTTAGAAGTTTTATAAAAATCAATTTTATATAACTGCCACCCAAAAATGCTTTTTGCCAACAAAGAATTGACAAAAGTTTGTGGAAGAGAAAAAAATAATAATCTTCTAAACATAAAGAAATTTGATAGTTATGTGGATGATGGAAGGGAGATGGACTAGTATAGAAACTGACAAATTGGATACGTATCCTACATCAAAGGGTACTAGTGGATGAAAAGGGCCTGGATTAAAGTTATAAAAAAGAATTAAAATGCTTTACAAGAAGTCACATTAGTAACTATCTGTGATCATTAAATATTCATCTCTCCAGCAAACATAAAATTACATATTGCCAGAAAAATATCATACATTTGTTGTTTCCTTCATAAATTAATATTTTCCTACATACTTTCATTAACTTAAAATTTATAATAAATTTTATAACAGAACTTGGTTAGCATATGGCAAGTGAACTCACGAATATGAATGGATTGCAGATGTATATATATTTTTGTGTGTGTGGGGGGGGACGACGACGACGAAAAAATTACCCCTGGAAAAAGGCTGGAAATTACAGTACATAATTTTCATATAAACTCAAATCAATATTGATAAATATCATCAATTACTTTAATAATTATAAAATGTTAATTTTAATATTTTTACGTCGACTATTATTTAATAATAAAAAATATGCACAAATTTTATGCCCTGTTAACTTGAAAATACTCAAAATTATAAAATCACCAATTACCAGTTGTGTTTGCTTTTCCTCCACAACAGAGGATGTATGTGGATTTAAAATATGGAAAGAAAGTTAAAGCATCTGGAAGCAAATAGAGCCATATGTTATTAGAGAAGCAGGACATGCATTAATATAGAGCCACAGTATTACATTTAAAAAGAATAAAGTAAGATTATTATTGAATTATCAACATTCAAAGAAAGATAATAAGGACCTACAATAAGCGAAAATACACCATTAAGAAAGAATAACATGAAGAATATGGAAATTTGTTGATATAAATTTCAGAAAAATGTTTGTAAATTGAGCCACTTTCTTTGAAAGTGGTGTAAGTCCATTTTATATTATATGGAGATAATCAAGAGTTTGTATTTGAATGGTTTGAAAAATATCAGTATATATTAATGCACTGATTTTATGCTTTTTAAATATTAAATTGGTTTAAATTTATAATGTGATCCTTGTACTCATACTTAATTATTTCAAGTTTAAGTCAACAAACAGAACACACTACTAATAGTCTGAATCATCAACTTCAGTTCGGATAATGATTCAGAAGTAAACAACAAAATTCCAGTGAAGTACAAAAACTTTTATGTCTTTCATAATGTTGCCACACATATAAAAATAAATAGAGAAATTATGTAGTATAATTTTTGAACTAAATATCATGTCTTTGCAGAAGTGAACTTGCACCGCTTTCAAAGTAATTATATTTGCAATTTCATTAGCTAAGTCAATTTATATTGACAACAAATTTTGAAGAATTTTTTTTTTTTTTTTTTTTTGAAACTGTTTGTAGATAAAATGCGCACAGCAGATTGCATTCATTGTTATCATTATATAACTTTCTACCAAAATGGGCTTGCCCTACTTTCATAGAAAAACAACTCAATCAGTAGAAGGGCTTCCTCAAATTTGACTTAAGATATGTAATTCAGAAATATCCCAAATAAAAATTATTGAATCATAAAAATTCATATTTATTAAATAAAATATTAAATCATAAAAATATTTAAAAATATTTAAACAGGACAGACATTAAAAATTTTTATACTTTAAATAAATTCTCTATTAAAATACAAGAGAAAACTGCTAAATTCTTATTTTAATATGCTAGCATACATCTTTTAATTTTTTTAAATACATGCAATATGATACAAATTTCAGTTATATAAACATTACACTGTTTGAAAAGAATGCGAAAATATTATCAAACATTTAAAAGTTTTTACTCTTAAGATTCTAAAGAGCAGATTCCAGGAATGCTAATGTTTTATGACATTAAAATCTTCCTCATAGACTTTTATTTTACATTTTTTAATATACAAAACAATTTTAATAAGTTGGAATAAAAATAGTATTAAACATTTACACATTTATAATTTACACATCTGAGAAAATTGAATATAATTAATGTTTTTTTTTTTTAAACATTAATATAACAGAAATTTTTTTTAACATTTTAATAGAGGTTATTTTAAAAGGAAAATTAGTTTAATTATAAATTAATAGTTTCATTAAAAGATAAAAATAATTAGCCTTTAAAAATGTTAACAGGAGAATCAAAATAATTAAAAATTACATAATAGACTGAATTTTTTTTTTTTTAATAATTAAATTTGCAGCAACAACTTTAACAATCTTTTATTCGACACATATAATTCTTCAATAAATTTCTTACTAGTGGAATTTATTTTTGATGAATTTCTTCTAACATCATTTAAAGATCTGATGATAGGAAGACGTGAACCTTTGTCTGTCCAATCATCACGTATCTCATGTTGGTGACGGTGGGGTCTTAACAGACTATCTTTAATCTTTATCTTTACATCAGCAGATATTTGTTGATTGGATTCCATATTTTCCAGAATCAAATCTGTAAGATTTTTAAAATTGAAAGTGCAAGGGAAAACAATATTAATTAGTTGTACTTATTTTAGCAATTCAAGTCTAAAAATAAATAAACCGAATAAACAGTACCAGCTATTTGTTCAAGAGAACAGGCATCCATGTCTAAAAGAATGGTTCCATTCAATATGCAGCTTCGTAATTCAAAAAGGGAATGTAGAGAAACAGTTGCAACATGAGGTTTAGACCATCGATTACCTCCTTCTTCTACATCTTCTTCAAATTTAATCCAACTTAAAAATAAAAAGTATTTGACTTTTATTAGATGTCATACTTTCCATGATATAAATTTAAAAATAACTTTCCATCAATTATATATATATCTTTTATGTTTGAATTAATTACACTAGAATAATTCTTTCTGTAATTAAAATTTAATTATGTAACAATAATAATGCATAAATAATAATACGTAAAATAACAAAAACTATTTAATTAATTTGAAATTCAAAAAAAAAAAAAAATAAATAAATAAATAAATAATAAATAAAAAAAAAAAATGAAAAATGAAACATGACATTGTGGCAAACTATTTAATATTACAACATCTGTATTTTTTAGTATAATTTATGGAAGTCAGTATTTTAAAATCAGATTTTATGTAGTCAGTCATCAGGTTCAAAAGAACTATACTAAATAAAGGAGCACAAAGAAACTTTCATTTAATCTATACATTGTCAGTAACAGTGATCCTTTTCATATAAATGAAAGGAGTATATCTTGTACTTAAATTAGACTTGAATCAAATATTGATTTTCTGGATTCTTCATATATATTGTTTTACAAATGATTTTTATTACTCTTGCTCAAACATCACATTGACAGATATTTCTTTCTATAATTTTAAAATGAAGTAAGAAAAAAGTACCGTGCAGTTTCTCTCCATTCAGTTTCATTACCCTTTTGAAAGAGCTCTTCCATTTCGCTGAATAAAGGATGGGGCTCATGGCTACCATCTTCTTCTTTCCCCAAAATAAAATGGACTCTCTCTGATGGAGGTGTTACTGAAATACAAAGTTATTTTTTAATGAATAAACAATGTTAGAACAATGCACATATTCACATAAAAAAGTAATTCTGAAATATAAAATATTGATAAAAGTTAAAAGATCTATGTGGGAAAAAGATTTTTTAAAAAAAAAGTATTTTAGAAAATCTTTCCTAAATAAATAGCAGAATTACATGATTGCGAAAACTCCTGGCACTTTTTCTCCTATTTTTGCCCTTTAGAACAATTTTCTGCTTTTAATTTGGCAAATGATTGAATATACCATTACCATTTAAATTTTTAGATTAAAAATAATTTTTAATCTCTGCATAGAAGAATCTTTTAAATGAAACGAATGGAGTTCCATTATGATGACACTAAGCAAGTAATTATATTCTAAGATTATGGACATTGGACATCTTCTCCTTCCAAATGGTGGGAAAAATTTGCTTCAAACAATATTTGATTTTTTTTTTTTTCTCACTCAAAATAATTTTAATTCAATTGCAATAAAATATATACATTTGTGCCAATTATGCTGATGGGTTAACCATTACAAAAACAAGTATTTTAATAATTTATTTTTTTTAACAATATATAAGTTTTTTTAAATCTATTTTCATTGTTAGAAATTTAAATTTAAAAATAATTTATAGGTATATTACACAGAGTAAGAGGAACAAAGGAATTCAGGAGGAATATGCAAAGCGAGCCATAAAATATAAGATGAATTATATTAGGTCGAATGGAAAGTAATGCAGGATTTTAACTTACTTAAATTGAAGTAGATATAAACTCCCAAAATTCAATTTTAACCACCCTCTCTCCTTTTTTTCGATTCCTTCTATTAGCTCACATTCTCCCTATATATATCTTGTTCAAATTTTCAATAGTTAATAAAATACTTTGTATTCATCCATTCAAGTTCAAATACATTTTTTTGACACTTGATATTAATAGTTTTTTTTAGATTTAAGTTGCATATATCTACCAATAGATGGTGCCAGATAAACTTAAAAAAATGAATGAAAATTATTTATAAAGGACTTTCTGCAATATAATGAAAAAAAAAAAAAGTAGGAATTGATTTTAAAAATTTTTTTATATGACCCATTTATTAAATTATTGCAAGCATAATATCATGAACCTTACACTCCATTACATATATTTTGGACAATTCACAGATAATGATAAATTACATATTAGCCATATTATTTTGAGTTTAGGCTCTATAGAAATGCTGTAGAAGCAACTCGAAAGAATTGCTCGGTGTATTCAGGAAGTTCAATACTGATTTTAAAAGTATCCAGGAAGGAAATTTTAGTCTTGAAGATAAACAGAAGTGCTTGACTAATGCAAATTGATAATGGTGATTCAAAAGCTCTGGTTGAGTTATAAACCTGTATAACACATAGAGAACTAACTGGTAGACTTCCTTGTGCACAAATTACAATAGTGGAACACCTAAAAATAATGGAAAGATTTCTCAAGCAGATGTTTGGGTTCTACATCAACTTACAGCTAAAAACTGTCCCTACTCCTAAGAAATGAAATTAATCTTTTTATAAAATGTATAATTAACTGGGAAAGAAGGTGGATGTTTTATGCAGATCTTACTTGAAAAGATAATGGTTAAACTGAAAAAGTAAAACCCATTCCCACTGCAAAGCCAGGATTGCATTCAAAGGTTTTTGATCTGTGTTTAATGGGATATGGAAGGGGTGGCTTATTTTGAACTACTTAACAATAACCAAAATATCACTTTAGACATCTACTATTAACAATTAGAAAATTTAAAAAGGACTTTACTCAATAGATGAGATATGATTCTGCAAAAACAAAAACAACCACTGAGAAACACCGATCTCGCACCACAATGATTCAATTGAAGCCGATGGGAATTTCTGCCTCATCCACCTTATAGTCTAGGCATAGCCCCACCAGATAATTTTTTTAGGCCCCCTGCAACATTTTCTGGATGCCAAAAATTCAGTAATAAGCAGGAAATCAAAAATTCTTTAAATGAGTACTTTGCTGCAAATCTAAAAGCTATTCCAAAATTGAATCAAACAATTGCTCAAAAGATGGTTAAATGGTATTATGGATGAAAAAATTAGATAAATTTAGGAATGGTATGAGATTGACAATAATTATAAAAGCAAAAGAAAAAAAAAAAAAATTCTGCAAAATTATAATGCAAATATTGATTTGGATATTAATGGATTCATAAATTATTATACAGACTGTTTTACCTGGTTTGCTGATATCATGGTCAGATGGATTACCAAATTCATTTTTTGATGGTGGTGATGTCTGCGTCTTTGATAATTCCTTCGCCTATGTCCAGGAATACGGTAGCCAATATAAACCATACAAGCATGGTGATCTAAACATAACATATAAAAATTAAATGAATAGAAATTTAATAAGCAAATAATTTATAAAAACTATACAATAACTGCAAACATTGGGAGGAGAACTTCTGCATGAATAGATTTCATAACAAATAAATAAAAATGTAAGATTTCAGTATAAGGAATTTTAAATTAAATACAGATTATACAATAATCTATACTAAAAATAAACAAATTATAAGAAATAAAATAAAAAGTAAAATATTGCTTTTTAAGTTTTATCAATACAAAATTACCATTTCTCTGAGTGAAGACTATTTAAAACAGATATTTTCTCAAACAAAATTCTTAATAAATAATTAAAATACATTTTTGTTGTATTTCTTATTTTTCATGAATAAATGGTTTACCATAATTGCTTTGCTTTGATACAGAACATATGATGCATAAAAATAAACATGAAAATGATTGATAATGCAGTTTATTTTTACATGATATAAAATAACAATTTGGTAAAATGAATACAAAATAAAATAATTTATGATAATCTTTTTTATAATGTCCTATTTTAAATTATTACTGATCCTCGATTCTAAAAATAAATTATATACCAGACGGACCAGCCCAGAGGAAGATAGAATGAATAGAGCCAATAGAGCAAATCCCTCTATACTCATACAAGATGAATTTACTTGATGGCAAAAATATATATCTGCCATATCAATAAAATGAAGAATTCAGATACATAGCAAATATTCCTGATAGAAATTTTTCTGAAGTAGCCTATTAATAATAAAGGATTAAATCAGAGAGAAATTAACAAAAATAATTTAAAATAAGAACAAGGTGAACTAATATTGGATCATATCAAGACCTGTTTGTTAATATGTTAAAAAAAAAAAAAAAAAAAAAAAAAACCTATAAAATTTGACTTCTCCCAAACATAGAAACAGTCTGTTTATAGAATACCAGAAGCTTTGAAAGAAAAATGATAAAAAGACTGAAGAACTATTAACATATCGATTTATTGAAGACAGTAAGGTTGACATTGATCACCCAGTTGTATGTGTATATAAGAAAGATGGCAGTATAAGATAATGTATGGACTATCGATCACTAAATTTAACAACTAAATCGGATAATTTTCCAGGGTAGAATGCAGTTGAGTTTATGTACAATATTGGAATTGAAAAACATATTCTTATTATTCTCTTATTTAACTATATATAATCTATTTAATGCTACATATGAATACTTACAAGTATTTTTAATAAAATTGTTTCTGTTGATTTGTAAAATTTGATTAATATTTTAAAAAATAATGCTTAAGATACATTTTAATGAAATATTTCATTTCATTTATAATAACAATTTATTAAAAGTAAAAGGAAGTTCATTATGTTCACTTCAAAAATATATTTTTTAATACTTAAATATTTTGATTAAATCTTGAACTAATGACACATTTTATTTAGGTTAAAAGCAAATATTATTAAATATTTTTAGAAAAGAAAATCCCAATTTTAATTTTTTAAAAAAAATGCACATTGAATATGCTATTTTGATCCTTTTTAATATTATTAGAAATAAAAGTGGAAATATTTGTATTTTTTTATGCTTATTTTATAGATCTTTCAAAGTTATTTGTATTCATCTTGAAAGATAATCTTTAAATGTATGTATGTATGTATATATATATATATATACACATATGTCTATAATTTCATGATAAATGCAATTCATTGATGGTAATCTTCTGATATTATTTGCCCTACTTTACAATATTTATATATTTACCCAATTCATATATATTTTATTTTCAGATGAAAGATTGTGTATTGTTTTTTAATTAACTTTCCAATCCTTTAACTTGTGGGGAATATGTAAAATCAGGCCCCTTTGTTTAATATGACATCTCTCCTTGGCGATATATGAATGTTGAGGAAGTGTGTTGGAGAAAAAAATTGTTCATCAGTAGGGGTTTTGTCTGTTCTGAATTTGAATTTTTGTTAAAGTAAAATAATTTTTTTGTTATTGTTTTAAATTAATTGTCCTGATTATAAACACATACTCATGCATTCATTCTCGTTCACTATGCAGCACAACCATGTAACTTCAAATTTATTCTTTTGATTTAAATGCCAGAAAGGAGCAAATATTAAAATTGTTCTCTGACATTTCCTGATAATGATAACCACATTTGTTTTCTGTTATTGTTTATTTTCCCCCAGTTAATCACCCTGTAACTAGTGTATATAATATTCATGTCAAAAAAAAAAAGGTGCTATGGTGCAAAAGTTTAGATGCTTTGAGATTTGGCACCTTTTTCTTCAACATTGAGCGATTATGCATCTAATATGGTTTCTTTTATTCCACTTTCCACCAGTCAGTTTAAAGAATTCTTTATGATTTTTTTATTTAAAATTCTATTTTGATTCCTTTTCTTGAGAATTTTTCTTAATTTAATATGACTTCATTCCCTAATTGCTTAATTACTTTTTGTTTTTAACCGCATGGAGAAACTTCTAGAACTAATTCTAAGATATGGACATGATTTTTACTTTTGGAATAAGGAATTGGGTAGTATTTATGAGTTTTGCCATGGATGGTCTAAAAGTTATTCAATTGTGGCCAGTCATTATTATTACTCTTCTTGAGTGTTTACTGGCAACTATCAAAATCTTAAAAAATATCATTTTTATGGTGTTATGAAAATATGATTATTGGAAGTCTTTTTCTTCTGGTATTTAGAATGTTTCCATATTTTTTCTTTCATTATCATTAATATTCAAAAACCGTGAATCAGAATTGCAACATTATTTATTATTCACATTTCAATATGTTATTTTTTTTTTGGTGCTATCCAAATAATTAAAAATTAATTACTTTTCCTGAATTTAAACAATCACAAAGATGCTATAATGGGGTTGCATTTGATTACGGATGAGATTTTTTTTTACTGACAACATGGTGGGCAAAAAAAAAAAAGCTAAATCACAATTGCAATACAAATCCAAACTGTAATTTTATCAATATTTATTTTAAACAATCTGTATTTAAGTTCCTTACCTTCTGAATCATATCTGCTTAAATAATGTTGATCAGAGCTAGCTCCAGGATCAATAGCTGCTTCTCCATCATCTTCCATAATAAACAGCTAAAAAAGATAAAATTATAATTTAAAAAAAAAATACATTTCTTAGTTCTTACTTAATTTTCTTAATTGTTTTAGAAATATCATTTTAACTATAATAAAACAGATATGATTATGAGTACAACTGAAATTTTCTGCAATTGTAAATGTAAAAGGATGAACCACATTCCCAACAGTAATAAATATCATTCATTATTTATTTAAATATAAAAATTTTGGAGAAATTTAGCTTGACTCCAATATTTTATATTTGTTTGTTTTATTCAAATAATAAAGAAACTCAATGTAATTTGCTATTTTTGATTTTGAATATTTAATTTTTACGGTTAAGTTTTTGATACAATTATTACTTATTTTATCTACAATGATTTAGATAAATTTTTTGTCAAGCTATTTCAATATATTGTAAACAGATCACGGGAACTTATTTTTTCACAGAATCAAGACGCAAAAATTCAAAATATAAACGTAAGGATACACACATTAATACATAATTTAAGAATGCATTTTTTCAGTCTACAATTATTATAATGTTAAATAAATATGAAGTTATAATAACTTCAATATCACAGCAATCCCTACAGTTAGCAAGACATCTTCACAGATTTATCTACATGGAAGCTGCCTAGAGTCAATAGTCACTTACATACATCTATGCAACATAGATTATAATATTAGAAAAAAAAAATGATTAACATAACATAACTTAGTTTTTAAATCATTATATTTAATTATGCACATTTCAAAAGGTGAAAAAAAAAATAAATAAATGATGTGTTTTAGCACCAAGTCTGAAACCGTTCCTTATTTTATTGTGAATTTATCGTCAAAATAAAATTCTAAAAGACAAAAAGAAAATCTAAAGTTTTTTTTAGCTTTTATGAACAGAATTTTAAAGAGGAGCTATTATTTTCTTGTGAGAATAGTGTGTGACTTTTCAACTAAATGAAAAAAAAATTAATATTAGTAAATATTAATATAGCTAACAGTTGAACATTTATAGAAAAACTTTAAAAATATTCTTAGACTAATGTCATTTATTTAAGCTACGAAAGCAAGCTATTAAGAAAAGTAGCTCATTTCATCTCAGTTTCTATATGTTTATATAAATAATGTCAAAATTTCAATCAATTATTGCATACCCAAAAGATAAGAGCAGAGCAAACCCAAAGTAAGTCTGATTCTATCTTTTATACATAACTTTCTTCTTTTTATTGATGGTAAAATAGTAGAAATATGTATTGAAAAAGAAATATTTAAATAAAAGTTATCTAATATAGATGGCAAAAACAGTTAATTTTTTTAACAATAGATCCTAATATAAATTAATGGTTCATTTCAATGCACATTAATTTTGCAATGTGTTGTGTTATGTACTTGAATATTACTCAAGTGACTACATTAATTTGAATAATAACATAACATTTGTTTAATGAAAGTCATAAAAATAATTATTAAATCTTGGTTGAGCATAAAATTTAAATTTTTGATTCAATCTGAGCCATCTGACTAAAGTTATCACAATATGGTAAATATAAGTGGAACACAAGGCACAATAAACTAACTTTAATTACAAATGATAGTTTTAGAGTTCATCAAAGTGAGGCAGCACATCAAAATTTTAAAGGAAAGAAAAGTGTTTTCTGTTTTTTACAACTTGATATTGTTAAAAATACTAGAATATCAGAATTCTTATATTTCTTAAGAATTTGTTCAATGTGTTATGCATAAAATTATATTAATAAAAATAACACTAATTTCTTAACTTTAACTTAAGATTTAATCAACATTAGAACAGACATATGCAAAAGCATAGCTTTTTAAAACCAAGTTAACATTCTGGACATGTTCACCCTGGGATAGACATTTATATATTACATTCACCCCAACCATAATGTTAATTTACAATATAGTCTGACAGATAAGTTGGTTTACATTTCTGTCTACTATGACATAATGGTTCATTACAAGAAGCGTTTTACTCAGATTTGTGAACCCCTTCAGATAAGACTCAACATTTTGAAGAGGTGAAGCATATTCGTTGGAATTTGAACGCTCAAATTCATCGATACTATGATAAACAGATTGCTCAACCTCACCATCATTCTCACAAGCAGATTCAACAATTTCCCCTCTTACATCCATGTATCATATATACACAATAGTCTTATATCCATCGAGAAACTTAACATAGGTATATTTTTGGTTAGCTTTCAGAAATTGAACTCCTTAAACAAGACATTCATGTTCATTAGCATGTAAACGATCATTCACAAATACTGGACCTGATTGAGAAAGCCAAGTAGATAATGAGTTTCCATTATAGGATTTTTCTGGGATGAGAAAATGTGTTCATGTGTACTTGAGTGCATAAGATGGGAAAAACAGAATGCAGTTCTAATTGTAGGACCCATTGTCACTGTTCAATTTTTTTGTTTTTGAATTTCAATGCCAACTAAATCGTTTTCCATATTATATCCACCTGATTATTACCTCATGACTTATAAGCTATAGTATGATTAAGGCTATATGGAATTAAAAACACTTCTAATTCACTGAACATGAAAGCAGATCTCTCTCTTGTTTGCATGTTAGTTGACATATCAAACATAGAAAAGATATTGCTTAAATGTGCAATCACAATAAATGATGAAATATTCATGAGAGTCCTACAGTAAAAAGTATTTTGAAAAATTTTAATCCTGATTGAGTAGACATAAGGTTTAAAAATTAAAATAATTTATTTTTTTTTTAACATATAAAAATATACATTTATAAAAAAAACAACACAAATTAACTTTGAAATCCTCAATAAATACTGTTTTCCAAACTACTTGAGAAAAACATGAAACACGGGATTCGAAGAGTTCAAATTTTTAAGTTCTATTTTCATAAATAGAAAGACAAAATTTAGTGAACTCCAAAATATGCAGAGATATGAAAAACATCTGTTACATATTTTAATAATGTGCAAAAATTAATAATTAAATTCCTCTTCAGTAATTACAGAACGTAATATTGGGAATTATTAGATAATACGATCTAACATAATGATTTAAAAATAACTAAACTTATTATTTGGTGTTATGAATTATTATATCCGTCCTTTTCAGACAAAGAATAACAAACCTACTTTAGAATTGTATAATGTTTTAAGTTAAAACATTATAGTATTTGTCAGAAATATTAAATAATCAAGTGTAAATTCTTTTCATGGATTATAAATTTTGGCAGAGTGACATCATTTAAATCTTTCGAAATGAAAAATTCAATCAAAAATACCGCAAAATTCTTATCACGCTGTTGTCTGCAACAATTTCCAGCTTTTCTAAAATAATATTAGTATTGCCAAATTCGTCGAACTGAATTTATGAAAATTTTTTATTTTATTATTTCATTTTAAGACTTTTTAATTTATAGATTTTATATTTGTACGTACATTATATGAATAAATATTTTTTATCCTTTATAATCAAATAAACATTAAAAAAATATAAAATTAATAAACAATACAAAAGAGGAAAACATTTAAAAAAAAAAAAAAAAAAAAAAAAAAAA
The DNA here is from genome assembly GCA_021605095.1 of Caerostris extrusa. Lineage (NCBI taxonomy): Eukaryota > Metazoa > Arthropoda > Arachnida > Araneae > Araneidae > Caerostris > Caerostris extrusa. Next base: position 127,313 of record BPLR01005525.1, on the reverse strand, counting down.
AGAAAGAAAAAAAAAAAAAAAAAAAAAAAAAAAAACTCGAAAAATAAAGTACTGATACGCAACCTCAACTCGATCTCGTGATGCCGATCTTAGTTTGGTTTCCTTCCTGTAGCTGTTGATTGGGAAATTATTGATTGGAAACGTACATCTTTGCCAAACAGATTATGCATTTCCAAAATATCTGAATGTTAATGGACTTTTCAATCATATTCAAAATTAGTACTTTGATGCTTTTGATTCTATGTGATGTGAAATGATTTAAACGCGCTAAAATAGGCTTACAGTTCGACTGATCTTGCTAAAATCGATCTCAATTTTGTAAATGTAAGATATGTTTACAAATTTTAATTGATGTACTTTACTTTTTTTTGCTTGTAATAGTTAATGATTTGGATATTATTAATGTATATTAATGTCAAGGATACTTCCTTCACAAATTGTTTATTGATGGATAAGTTTTTTTTTTTTTTTGTAGCATATTAAAAAATATATTATGGCTCTAAAGTGACTCTTATACTATATAAAGCTTAATGCTATCATGTCGTAAATTTTTATAGTTAGTTTTAGCGTTTTTATTGTTTTTTACATATCTTTACTAAGTAACAATGTTTAAATTTTATCATAATTCATAATGACATTGTTGCTGACAAAATCTTTCCCACAGTATTGTATTTAATACTTTTTTTTCCTTCCTGTATAAATCATAAATTTAAATTATTTGTACTTTCTTTGTATAATTCTAATGTGGTTTTTTTATAAAGGTATCTTTTATCACATTCTTGGCTTGTTAATGTTATCAAATAAATTAAAATTAAAAAGATTTTGTCACAAATATTATTTTAATTAACTTTACTACTTTAAATATTTGAATTTAGTTAAATTAAATTAAAAATTGTCTGATATTTAAGATAACTTCATTATTTTAAATATATATATGTTTTTTATTTCAATTAATGATGTGTTATGGAATGATAAATTATAAAAGATGTTATAAAGGTAAATTTTTGTTGCTTAACCTTTTTAAGTTATTAAATTTTTATTTCTGTTAAGCTAATAAAAAAAAAATGTAACTGATTTTTTATAACTAATAACAATATTAATAATAGGTAAATATTATTCATTAGGAAGTTTTTCTTTGATGTTGGTGAACTTTGTATTCCACTTATATATGTCATAAATAAGTTTATTGATGAGTTATGAAAAAGAGATTGACATTTCAATTGTAATTGTCTCAAATTAACAAGTGATATATAATAGGATAGGACAATGTGACACTACCTTTATATGTGAAAACAAGTTACAAATGTAAAATAATTTCTTCAGCTATAATTCATACAACCACTTAGTTTTACTAAAATTTCCACTTTAGTAAAATTTAACCATAATTTAGAGTGTAAACTGAAATTATGTATATAAAAAAGCTTGGATTGAATATGAAATGCGCTGTTTATATTGACCAAAATATTAGCAACTGGATTTTGCCACCTGAAAAAGGTGCAGAAGCACTCACAAAATTAATCAGAAACCTTTTGTAAAATATTTCTAAGAAAGGAAAAATGCAGAAACCTGAAAATGACAACGAATTTTTGAGAAACCTAAAGTTTTATTATTTATTAAGTATATATAAATGAAAAATACCGACTTATTTCATATACATGTTCATATTGATATATATATTCTACTAAAAAATTTCCAATAATTTTTGAAGTTATTATTTGGACTGCATTTCAACCACAATACAAAAATAGCATTTATAATTCAAAATTGTATTATAGAGAGTTTTTCAAATGAAGTGCTGGTCAATATGGGATGTTTTTTCCTTTGTTTTTGCTGTTTGAAAGAGTAGTGATAGCAGAATGGATGAAGGGGATGTCTATTATTTGGGTGGAAGGAAGTTGGTTAAAAAGATCAGAAATGATGTTATAGATATTTCTTGTACATTGAATGTTTCTTCAAAGAAGGAAAAAAAACCAAATTCTATAATAGATGTTGTTTCTTTTGATATATAATTTTTAAATTATTTTTGAACCCAGATCTGGAAAAAAAAATTACAGTAAAAAGGATAGGACATAAATTAAAAATTACAATTTTAATTTAATTAATTAAAATCAATTTTAATTAATTATAAATTATATTTTTAAATTAGATAAAAGTTGGCTCTGAGCAATATATTGAGCTGAAAATGTCGTTTAGTGATTAATTTTTCAGATAAGGGAATAGCCCAAATTAATAAAGTTTTTAAAAAAGTAATATTTTAAAACTGAGGTAGTGAAGCCCTTCAATAGATCTTAATAAAAAAATTTCTATATTTCAAATGAATAACCTATACAAGTTTATTTTCAGTATTTTCTTTGTATACAGATATCATTATTAAAATATTGGATATATTGAGAAAAAATATAAAATTTTAAATAAATGCTGGAAAAAAATGATATCATTTGCAATAATACACATTTTACCTAAAAAAAAAAAAATGAAGATAACCATTAAGAAGTTTCAGATAAATGCTAGAGAAAATATCAATAAGATTTAATGACATATCAAACAGAATGCATGCCATAAGATAAAAATACATTGCTAAATAATGTTTATTGAAATGTGAATGAGCAATAAATTGAATAATAGCTATACATTTATAGTTTTATTATTAATTGAGAATTATATAGCAGTTAATTAATAGGTTATATAATTATGTTAATTGTATAGGCAACATAGGTTAGAGTGAGAACAGAACATGACTATATATATATATATAAAACCGCATCGGTTTTATATTGTGTGAGTGTTACCTATGTGGAAAAAAGGATTATCAGAAATTAAAAGGAAATTAACCAGAACAATTAGATAATTATAATGAATTTTTGTAGTAAAAAATGAATGGTTACTATGTAAGAGTTGTCAAAATTAGAATCAGTCACTCCAAATGAAAGAATCCTTTTGGATGTAATCATCAACATTTTTTGGATTTCTTTCAGTAAAATTTGATAAAACCCCAGTTTATAAAAATGAGAATATAAAAAGTAATGTAAAAATTCTATATCTTTAATTAAAAAATTATAAATTCGTCTGCTCATCAATGATATATACATTTACACAGTTTATTTATTTGAAATATTTTGTATTGATTTGAAAGTCAAGAAATTTAAAAATAAAACAAATTTATTTTTGTGGGGTTTAGTGTAAAGTTTTTCATTTATCTTATAATATTAGGCAAGAATGCTGTCGATTGGATTTAATGATATCATTCAGTTTAAAGGGAAATTTGATATTAAAGATTCCAGTCATATAAAATGCTTCAAATTATAGCCAATCATAATGTAAAGAGGCACTACATTTGATGCAATTAAGTATTTAAATCATTTGTGCTTGTGTTCATATTTTACTGGACTATCACTAATATATATGTACTAATATTTCTTATTTCAAATTGTTATTCCATCATTTTCCAAGAGTTACTTACCACATATGAGTTTAGAATCTCCATAATTTTTATCCTCTCCTAGCAGCTAATATTTAAGAATTGTAAGTTACAATGCTATATAGAAGTAACTAAAAATAGCGAGAAAATATTTTTAAAAAAGCTTGATTAGAAACTGCTTTTCGACACAAATTATAAGAAAAACATGACATAGAAATATTAATAATAAAAACTTTGGTGAAAATAAATAAAATTTATTGAAGAAAGTTTTTTTTTTTTTTATTAACAGGGGTGCCATTTGTAATTATGTTACAAATGTGATAACCTGCTAATTTCATATTCCAAATAATGACATGTTTGCCATTCTTATTTCTAGTTTGATTTTGTACCAATATTTATGTTTAGCTAAAAATATGCTTCTGTTAATCTAAAAATTATGGAAAGAGACCAGAGAGCTGAATGAACTGTTTGAAAATATATTGAGATATTAGAAATTAGGATCAAGCTGGGTAATTATAAATAAGTATCAGCTGCTAATATAGATGGATTTAAAGTTTGTAAGAATTTCACATTTATAATGCTGGGAATGTACTGTTGGTAATCCTGCACTTTTTTAATTCAATAGTTGATAATGATCTCATCATTTGAAAAACAAGCTTGTGTAAACTTTGTTTTTAAGATTTTGTTGTATATTTATTTCTGTAAAGTAAGGAAAAGACAAGGTGTTTGTATTATTTATTATTGCTCTTGAGTGATTTCTCTTGCAGAATATTGAATTATGCCTATACCAGTTTTTTTCTGATCGTATGTGTGAAATTTATTATCCCTCTAATATTTGGGACAGTGAGGTAATTGTAAACGTAATTTACTTTCCTATCTTATACTATGCTGGTTTGTGAAAAGTTGCAAAATGTCATGCATGCAAATGAGAAATAAATGTTCATCCTCCTACAATTTAGATGACTTGTAGCAGTTGTCATGCATGTAGCAAATAATAATTATAGAGAAGCTGAAGATGGTTATGATGTTATATCCATAATCTATCATAGAATTAAAGGAGCAAATGCAGTATAAGTAGAATAATCGAATTGCCTAATAAGGTAGAGGATGTCCTGTCTGAGTGCCTTATTGTAAGATTAAAAATGGGTTTCTTTTTCGTGCAAGCAAAGCCTAAAGCAGGAACTAAAATAAAAATACTTATTCGATAATTCATTGCTGTCAATGAATTGCAGACCAGATTTTAAAAAGGTCTGCTAGGGGATGACTGGTGCCGGGATTTTTAAATGGCAGAAATCATGAAAATATGCCTCATCTTTTATGGGTTTTATGACACAGTAAAAAAAAACAACACTTAGTTGACAAAGATTGTGTATGCTTAGTATACATCTTAGAAGAAACTCATTTTTTTTTTTTTAATGGTCTAGATTGAGCCATTGGATAAAAAAAAGAAGTTGTTTACAATTCCATCATCATGGAATTGTAAAATTGTGAAGTTATTGTAGACAAACCAAGTAGAAGTAGATCAATTGATTATGAAATGATAATTAAATTGATGTATTTTAACTAGTGAACAAACAATTTGGAAAGTGGAACTTATGAAATTCTTTTACTTTTTTCCTTGTCAGATTGTATATATTTCAACTTTTGATAATAATAAAACTGTTGGAAGCAAAAGAGTGAAACATTACTATTGAAAAATGAATTTTTAATTGAATTGTTTTTTTAAATATATTTGTCAAAATAATGTTGTTTAGATTACTGCTTGATGTTAACAACATATTTCAAAATGAAATTTTTTTCTGTACTGATTTTTGTTTGCCAAAAGTTTTTAACACTCATTTCTGCCTTTTATATCTAAAGATATATTAATTTACATTTTTATATTAACCCCTTTAATTGAATCTTTTATTATTTTTTAGCTAAACATGGCTTATCCAAATGTAAATCATGAAACATATCGCATTTCAAACATAGCGGAATGGTTTCATGTATTTCCTCATGTTGATATAACATTTTCATCAGTGAATGCAACATTTGACCCTAACAATAGTGCATATTTGGAGGTAAATATTTTTGTATTACTGTAATTTTATCAATTTAAAGTACACCAACAAATAAAACTAATTACTTTTTAATTTGCTTTTTATTTATTTAAATTTATATTTGATGTCATTAAATATATATGTATAATAAATTTAGTATTATATTTGAAAGTTCTCAGTTTGATTTTTAATTGATAAATTTTGTGTAAATTTATCAAATTTATTGTATTGAATTTACATATAATAGAAATAATGTTGTTTTATTTTCCAATAAAATGATTCTGTTTTTAGGTTTAGTTAGTCACTCAATGGTTATTTTTTTTGCACATGAGGGATAAAATTCTAAATAAATTACATTTTCAAGCATTAAATAAATTATAAACATTATACTTTTCAATTTTAGTTACAATTAAGTTGCAAAATAAATAAGTATAAGGTAATAAGTACAATCAATTCTTGCATAGCAAAGCATGTAGGTTTTGAAAATCAGGAAAATCCCAAACAATGTTATTATTTCACATTTCTAATTTGTTTCTAACCAAGTTAAGATGTTATAAATTTTAAACAAAGTAAAAAAAAAAAATGGCATTATACACAATATTTTTATTGAACTTGTATATTATATTAATTTCTCATACAATTTTAGAATTTAAAACTTAATAATGGTTTTTATTGCAGAGTATTAAATATGTATTTCCTTTTTTTTTGTTTTATGCCTATTATTGTAGAATAAAATGTTGTGGTATGCATTATTATTGAATCTTTTATCATAAATATTAAACAATATTTACCAAAATATAAAAATAACTCTTGAAAAACATTTAATACCACTATAAATTTAAATAAAAAAAGTACTTTGTTAAAACGATCAGTTCAATCACTACAGACCACTTGTGAAGCTGTAAAATTTGAATAATAATTTCAATATGTTAACATGTTTATTATAACAATACCATGAATTTATTATTAATCTTGTTTAAATGTCAGAAAGGATTATTAGAAAATAAATTGTTTGATCAGTTCAGTATTGAGAGGACCATAATTAGAAAAATATAAGAAGTTTTTAAAATTTTCTAAGGAATTTAGCGAAATTTGTTGTGAGTAAATAAAAAGAATGATTCAGTTATTAAATTAAAATTTTTGTATTGATAAATAAGATTCCAAACAAATGCAAATAAAACATTACCTTTAGAAGTGTTCTTTAATTTTTGTTTGTAGAGTATAAAAATATATGTAAATATGTAGTGATTCTTTTAGTCATGGCCTCACTATATAATCTTTACAATAACTTTTTTTTTAATTGAAATGAAGGCAGTGGTTGTCATTAAAATTTTTACTGTATATTTACTAAAAGGATATTGTAGCATATCTGAAAATAAAATTTAATAATTTGACTTTTTTTAATTGGGAACATTGATTAATTTTCTATCGTCGGACTTGATCTATTCATTATATTTTGATGATTCCTTATGAAGTTCATGGAAAGGTAAAATTCCTTAATTCAAAATTCATGATTCTTGAATAAATAGAGTTAGGTTTAGTTTTTAATTGTTGTTTCTTAGCTTCTGTAATAAAAAAATTTAATTTCATTTCCATTATAAAATGAATAAGTATTTTTTTATACCATTAGAAATTTAAGTATGGAATATTAAATTAGACTTTTTCTAGCATTATTTTAAGTTGGAATATCACAATTTAATTATGGGAATTTTTAAAATCTTTTATTTCTAACAAACACAATTTCCTTTATTGTTCTGTGTGTTTAATAGAGATAATAATAATTAGCTAGCTTGTTCAAGATAAAATTAATTTCTCCATCAGATTTTTTGTATTTCTTAAAATTAAGACATAGTTTCTTTTAATTGTTCAATGCATTTTATTTATTTCACAAATGTAATTTTTATTTTAATCTTACAATTTCACAGGCATTAGGGATTATTATAGCCATCCCTGGTTTTTATTTAATACTCACATTGTTGGCATTTTTGATATTCTTCCTTTGTCGGTGTTGTGATTCAAGCTTTAAGAGAAAGAGAAAAATAACTCCATTAAAATGGACACTTGGCTTTTTTGCTATTCTTTGCTGGTAAGTGATTTGATGCTTTTAAATTTAGAAATATTAGTTAAAAAAAAAAAATTTTTAAATTTTCATATCACTTGAAAAATTTTTTTTTAATTTCCATGTAGTTTATTTGTTTTTTTTTTTTTAATCAATTGTTAAGTAGATTTGAAAGGGAAAAGAAGAGTTTAACAAAAATCTACTTTATAAAATCAAAAGTCTGAACAAAAATTACTAAAATGTTATAAGATAATGCTGTTTGGTGTTCAAATTTAAATTATTAAACATACTTAGTAAGTCATAAATTTAGCTTTAAAAAATGAAGATTGGCTAATTTGAGTTTTGTTATCCTGCTGATAAAATTTTTTTTAATAGAAAAGCTTGTTTCTTTAATTGTATTTAATTTTTTTAATGAGTAGCTAATTTTTATTCAAAAGAACACATTTCCTGATAATTCCATTTCTAAGATATTAAGTTACATATTACTTTATTGTTTTTTTTTTATTTTTTAAGTTATGTTGTTTATAAATAAAATAATTTATATTTTTGTAAGTAAAAGTTTTGGATTCTTTCTACGAGTTAATTCAAAAATTGTTCTGAATTCTTTTATTATTATTATGTGTTTTATTTAATATTGTTTTTATTAAAACAATGGTATTTCATATTTGGTAAGTGATTTATGTGATGCTCATATGTTAGCATTGTACTATTGAAATACTTACTTTTACTTTTAAAATGCTAAAGTTATTTATTGGATAACTAAGCTAAATATAGAATATTTAATATTACAATGCAAAAAGATGATTTATAAAACAGTTCATTACATTTGTTCTAAAATTAATACATTACAACTTAATTCTCAGTGGTGCACTTGCTGTTGGATTATATGGTAATGAAATAGCTCACAAAGGTATTGGAGGAATTGAAACATCTACAAAAAACATTTCAGATGCTGTAAGTTCTGTCAAGAATCAGGTAAGTTACTTTTGGCTGTCTGTCTGAAAAATAGAATTTTTTAAGCAACAAAGCAATGTGTCTATAAAATTTAAGAAAAATTGAATGGGGAGTTCCATGTAAGAAATTACTGAATTTCTTAATAATAAAAACAGACAGAAAATAAAAAAAGGTCAGAAGAATTATATAAAGTCCAGCTTAGATGAAATCTTATTCTGAAACAAAATTAAGGGAAAAAGGGTTGTAGGTCCAATTGTGAAAGAAATAGCAGTTATTTATATGCACAGGTGTATCATTTAAAATTATGGTAAATAAAGCATATTGTCAGATTGTTGAAAGCTCTTAATTTGTATACATTCAAAGTCTTCCAGTTTGTTGAAATTTTTGATTTTTGAAACGATTTCTCTATTCATCATCCCATAGGAAGGTAAAGTTATTCGAATTAAAAAAGAAAAATTTTCAATGATGTAATGCATTGGACTACACATTTTTGAGATACATATAAACAAATAATTGTTTCAAACAAAGGAATAAAAATTTTTTTTTATTTAAAACAATGTTTTATATAGTTTTAGAAAACTTCTTTAAAGTAAAATATATGTATATACTAGAAGACCCGGCCACGCGTTGCTGTGGCTTTCTTGTATTTCATTCAATTATTAGATACTATAATTGGTATTGTTAAGGAAGTGATTGGTAAAGAATGATGAAAAGATCAAATTAAGTTTCAACGAATAGAAAATGTTTAATTTTTATTAATTTAATGAATGAGGTAGATAATGTTGATTTGTAAGACTGTTTTATAATTATTTTATGTAATATAATTTTTAATAATCATTACTTTCATTTAACTAAGAACTAAGCGATGAACAATATTTCTTGTTAGTCTGTCTTTCGTCGAAATAAATAAATTCGATGGTTTTCGAACACGTGAGCATGCAACATACAGCTGCCCATGGGAGAAACACGGATTCTGAGGTTAGATTTTTTTTTTGGTGGTCGTTTACTGAAAATGATAATTGAAAAATACAATACAATTAAAATAAAATCGGGATATAATAAGAAAAGACTTTAAAAAAAAAATTCACAATAAAATACAAATGCAAACGATCGTTTAAGGTACACAACACCTTCGAAGGAATTTTTTTGAAATTTTTATCTTTTTACACATTTTGGATTGAATGTATCTAAAAACTAATGATTTCACATAAAAAATTTCATTATTATTTTTTTTAAATTTTTATAAGCTAAAATAAGAGTAAAAATGGCCAAAAATTGATACTGTCACAAAACCTGAAATCAAATCAATATTTTTTAAATTTCTAAGTTTGTATTTGTTTGTACTAACATTTTACAGTGCATAGACCTCTGGTAAATTTATATCTTTATTATTTATTATTTTGTGCTAGTTTAAATGCTGTCGACACAAAATTCTTCCAAAATTTGCATGTAATTCCAAGTTTAACAATTGAAATAAAAAATATTTATGTAGCTATAATCATTTCAGAGATCTATTCCCTGTAAATATTTATGAAAAACATAAATACAAAGTTTTGAAGCATTTGGATCAAAATTACTTGTGTTATGGTGTTTCACATGAAAACAAAAAGCATAAAAATTCATTCTGAGAAAAAGCTAAAAACAACTTTTAATTAGATATATTACTTTTAAAAATGTTCTAAATATATTAAAATACCATTGAATTATCAAGTTCATAGTCTTATTTATTAAAAAATATAGTTTTGTTTTTCCTTAAAGCTGTAAATATTTTCTGAGCTTTGTTTTGAAAAAGTTAAAATTTGCTCGACAAACTATTTTTTACAACTTCCTGCTATTTGCAAAGGCTTTTTAATATGAAATGACCTGAATTTAAAATATTTAGCCTTTTTGCAAGTGTTTTGATTAAATATATTCAAACCCTTTGAATTTCACATAAAAATATCAACTTTAACTATTCTTTATACAATTTATTCTTTAAAATATGGATAAACATTGCAAAAATGTGATATTGTTGCAAAATTTTATAATTCAAAAATAAATAAAACATGAATAGTTTTTTCCTTTGCAAGTATTTTTATGCTGGGAATATCCTTATGTAGGTAATATACTGTTTTCAAATTTATATCTCAATTATTTATACATTTTTGTATGCTTAAAGTTTGTCGCCACAAACTTTTTTACAAATTTACAAAAATTCTTAGTTTAAAAACTAAAATAAAAATAATTTATGAATTTAGGTTAATTTCCATGTTCTATTCCTTTCATACATTTAAAGAAAACTTTTACATGAAGTTTCAAAGCATTTAGAACAGAAATATTTTTATTGTGATGTTTTTGAATGAATACAAAATGCATAAAAATTCAAATAAGAAATAATTAAAACCAACTTTTAAATATAAAAAAAAACAAATGTACATACATAAAAATGTTATTGAGCTTTAAATTCTCCTTTATTAATATAAACACTTATTTATTTGTTTTGTTTTCTTTAAATAACTTCCAACTTACCATTCATCAATTTTTCTTCGACAATATTCAAACCACTCAAATTTATAACTCAAATTCTTTGTTTTTCAAATAACAAAAGTTTTTAAAATAAAATGTCCTTGATTTTCAACTTGCAACTATTATAATACCTTTTATAAAATTTTAATGTTATCATTATATCAAATAATTGCAGAGTTTACTTCATTTCACACTTTTCAAAAAAAATCCTTGAAAATTCATCATCTTTCTTTAAAATTATATTGTCTATATTATATTATCTTGTGGATCACATTTCATTTTAGAATTCTTAATCAAATACAACACATGTTGACAAACTTTAAGCATAGAAAAGTTCAATGTTTTGATTCACAACTTTTCATTCAATATATTTTATTCCAATTCAAATTCAAACTTAGAAAATAAAAAAAATATTGATAATCAAATCAGGTAATACTTACATACATTTGATTTATTTCTCATAGAAATAATATAAATTTCATACAATATAATTTTCACAAAATTTAAAGTAGTACATAAAACAATAATATTCAGAACATGAGAATTTTACGGTTATGTAGTACAGGCATCGAGACATGGCGCCATCCTTTTATTGTGGTATATCTTTCTCTGTGGTGGAAACAAACTTTTTACTTCAACGATGAAATTAGTGTAAATAAGAATTCTGCAATTAATTATCGAAATAGCAATAAAATAGTCATTATATTGTTCGAAAAATGAAGCTACGAATTCCTCTAATTGCAGTATTGCAACCCTAAAGAAATTGGCGAAAATTCAGGGTTGCAAGATTGGCGCCTGCCTCAATGGTAAAAACACTACACTGTTGCCACTACATTGGTTTGCCAAAGAAATTAAAAAAAATATTTAGGGGGGCCACCCTTATCACTTAGGAGTTTAAAAAATAGATTACGACCGATTCGCAGACCTACCAAATATGCACAAAAATTTTCATAAGAATCGGTCGAGCCGTTTCGGAGGAGTTTGGCAACAAACACTGTGACACGAGAATTTTATATATTAGATTTATGTATTTTTTATTTTTATAAAATAGAAATTTTCTGTGAAATATGACAAATATTTTTCTCTCCAAAAATTCATTTTGTCTTAAAAATTAACTAAGTTGAGAATGTTTTTTACAGTCAATAAAAATTGAATCTTTGCTAAATGATGATGTCAATCAAGATTTGAAGAAGTTAGATGGTTTGTTTAATGCCATTTCTAATGAAACAGCTAAATTCTTCCTCAAGAGTTGTTTGGATTATCTGCATGATAATGTTACCATAGGATCAAATAAAATAAATGACATCAGTCACAAGGTAGACAATTTGAATTTGCATGCTCTACCTGATATAATTGATGAAGTAGAATTTATCAGGTGAGTTCTTTTTAGTTCAAATGTAATTTTCTCAGTTGAAGTTTAATTAAATGTCTTATAAATTATAAGTAGATTTTTATGAAGGAATTCTATTAAGTGTAATGTTGTAATTAAATTATATTTAACTTTTTATTTAATATTGATTGTTTTAAAAATCATTAAATATGTAAAATTTTTAAAATTCAACCAATTAATGTGTCATCTGATATCCATGATATATTATAGTCCAAAATTAAGGTAACATTTACAAATTGGCTTTTCGAGTCTTCTTACATGCATTAAATATAAATTGAATATAATTATACATTAAATTGTTTTTCTTCAACTCAACCAATGTACAAAAAATTACGTTACATTATTTATGAAATTTAAAATGCCATATTTGAGTTCTGCAGTTAATAAATTAAGATTTTTACCTGATTTATACATAAACCATCAAATTATTTTTAAAACATCCATCTTATTGCATACATATTTTTCTCTTCCTCGACACTTTTTCTAAAGACTGAAAAAAAGGCAAAGTAACTCAGCTCTTGACTAGGCTGGGATCAATTATGTTTTAATAAATGGCCTTCTAGATTAAATAAGCAATCCATATCTGAATTTCCTTTTGAAACCTCAGTATTTTGAAATGTCTCTTTTCGAATATTAAATTGCATTAATTTCATCTTATTTTAATTTCTTTTTTTCTTTCTTCTTTTTCTAGTTCTGCATTCTTTGCATCTACTACCATATATTTTTCACCAATTCAGTATCATTTAGAAATTAATCACTTTTCTCAATTATATGTTTTAAATGAACGATTTTAAGCACCATCCCAAAATGTTAAACACAATTCTTCACCCACGAGTTTTAACTTGTCTTTTTTTTAGTTTAATGACGGCCAATATATTTAAAATAAAAACCAGAAGAAATTAGTCCATAAAAACGTCTCTTAGCTCAATCACTGTACGCTCACATCCAGCACCCATTCTGAACTCTTATTTATCAATGACAAACATTTCGCTGAAACAAAATCACCAGCCACTCTTGTTCACACACCAACAATTACTATGTCGTAATATCAACTAATCTCTCCAGCTCGAATGGACATGTAAAATATTATGGTCTCTTAATAAAAAACTCTTTCACACACACACTGTATCATTCAAAAACTTTTATTTCTGAAAATAAAATATAATTTTATTAATTTTTCATATAATTTTTTTCTCCCCATTAAAGCAAGCTCACACAACCGACACTGGAAAGTAACATTTCCTCTGTGCCAACGTACATTTCATATTTCAAGATCACTTAAACCTCATAGTGCTATTTTTACTCATGTGACAACAATATTATTGGGTTTATTTTGTTTTTTCTAAGTATTATTTCTAATTTTTATTTTAAGGTGGCCTGCTACCATTGGTCTTCTTTTGCCTTCTGATTTTGTTGTGTCTCACCCTTATTTGGGGAGTTATCAAACATTCCCGATGCTTACTGATTTTGTAAGTTTCTTTTTATGCTTAACTGAAATAATTGTGTACATATAGTAATTGCATATTATATTCTATATTAATATGTTAGCTTGTAATTGTTACTTAAAAATGTAATAAAATCTCTTAATTTTTAGTTAAATTGCTAATAAAGTTTTTGTATGGCAATATATTTTTTTTTTATGTAAAGTAATTTTTGTGTTAATAATTATTTAGTTAAATTTTTTTCTTGATTTTCCAAAAAATATGTATGTTTTAATAATAACTTTTAATTTTAAAAGTGTTTCATTGTCTTTTTTTTTTTCCTTGTAGGTTTTCAGTATTTGGTTTGCTATCTGTAGTTATATGTTGGGTATTGGTTTCCATGTATGTTGGAATTTGTGTAGTAAGTATTATAAATAGCTAAAATATGAATAAATATTATAAGAATCATTTAAATGTTTTTGTTATCCTTCCGTTGCTTACATTATAGACTTTTGTTAAAATTGATAGATATCATTTAGAGTTATATTATATAATTTTATTTCTGCTATATCAATCTTATGATATGCTGTTATTATCAATGACTTTTTCAAAATGTGTTAAGTTTATCTAAAATCTCAGTTATTATATATTTTAAAAAATTATCATCCTTAGTAATTTTTATAATATGGGCAATTCATTTCTGAACATGTTACATATATAATTTTTTGTTATAAACTAAAAAACTGCGTTTTCGGAAGGTTTTTCTTAAGGTGGTTTTATAAAGCATTTGTTTAAAATTTTTAGCATGGCAAATTTAAATCGGAATTAAAAATAAATTATTTTATTAATTAAATAATTGATACTATTCATGATTATATGAAAACATTTTAAAGTTAAAATACAATTGAAAGAAATATTTTTAATATTTAAATAATTCTACTCTAATGAGTTTTAAATGATTTAATTAATGTATTTTTTAAATACTTGGTTTTATATTTGTAATTCTGTGTCAAAAGGTGTGAAATAATTTATATATATATATATTTGTAAATTATTTTTTTTAAAGGCGGATCTGATTTTTGCCTTGATCCTGAACCATTTTTGTACCAGCAAGCAAATGGAGTTGTTGAAGCTGGTAAGTGAAAAAGCTAATTATTTCTGCAAAGAAATTGTATTTTGAGAATTAAAATTGTGTAATCCCAGATTTGCATTGTTCATTTTCTATTATAATTATTTCTTATTCATGTTTTATTTTAAAATTGTCTTCTTTAGGAATAATCTGGTCAAATTATAAAGGATGGTAGAAAAAAAAAAAGTATGCTTACCATATAATCTATATCCAAAAATAACACATTTAAATATTAACTATTAAAAATTTTTGAAAAGGAAAATTTAGACCGTCACGTGAAATCTAGCTAATCTTTTAATGTATCTTCCCTTTTAAAATTCATACTTAAAGAGTAATATAAACTTTATATTGTTAACACAGGAATCTTGGTACGTTTTCAAAAATTCTAAGTGTGTAGCAAAAATTTCTTGCCAAAACAGTCCATTTACTAAAGATCTTGCATGGAGCCGATGGATTGTCTTAAATCTTACTGTTTATGTGTCCTGTTGAAAAGAAAAGTTAACATGATAAATCTAATTATTGTGGTAACCCAGAAACATTTCTATTCTATCAATCCAATGGTTTTAATATTTTGATACATAGCATCCTGACATTTTTAGAATCAGTACTACAGTGTGCAGACATGACATAATGCTGTAAAAGGTCCTTCTTTGAATATATAGTTCAAATTGGACTTAAGTAGCATTGTAAAAATAAAGATTAATGCCTGTATGATCTTAGGTAGGAAACAAATGCCTTAAAAGGAAGAAATTATAAATCTATATTGGCTGCAACGTTGTGCAAAAATAGAATTGTTAGCAATATGTAAAAAAAAAAAAAATAATACGTTGTAAATAAATTGTCTAAAATAACTAAAAAGTTTCTTTTAGTGTCTACTTAACAATAATGTGAAAAGAAGGATAATATAGATTAGAATAATCTATGATAGGGATTAGAAATATGTCCAAAAAGAGAAAAACCCAGTTCAGATCACAAGATATAGATTTTTATAATTTTATTTACATAACTGAATGGCCAAAGTAAGGATTGCTAGTCACATGCAGTTCTTGCAGGCAAAGAATGCAACTATTATGAAAATAGAAATTACTTCTAAATTAGGAATTCAGATATTAAGTCTGGATAATAAATCAATATATATATATATATATATACATAGATAGACAAATATTGATATGTCTAAAATCATATATCCAATTTTAGTATTCTTACTTTAACAAAATTTCGATTTAAAATGTTGATGTTTTGTTATATAGCTGTTAATGTGATTTTGATGTTCAACATTGAAATACTGACTTTTCAAAATCTGCATGACTGTTTAGGAGTTGATTGGCGAATCTGTGCTGCATGAGGGAACAAAACGATTTTGAAATCGATATAACTGAGCAATTTCAGATATTTAATATTTATTTGTCGAAGCTTCTGCATAATTACTACTTGAATAATATTATCTTTGTTTAATTATTTAAAATGCCATGTCTAGAATATTCTTATACCTAACAGGTGGGCAGAAAAGTTCGTAGGCTGGCACTACTAGTATTAAATCCATATGATGGCTCTACTGGTATTAAATCCATATGATTTTTAGTTAGCCCTAACCTTCAAAAGACACATGTATAAATTTGACTGCTGTTGCACTATTAGTATGTGAGTTATAGCATTTTTAGTATTCATCATGTGCAGTCCACTCGGCTGACTGGCGATTGGACTCTGGTGTGAAATGATGTAGCCATGTTTCATCCATTGTCACATATTGACGCAAAAATTCGGGTTTATTTCAATTGAACAGTTCCAAACACTGCTTAGAATCATCAATTCGTTGTTGTTTTTGGGTCGATTTGCGCTCAAGCGCGGAACCCACTTTGAACAGAGCTTTCGCATATCCATATATTCATTCACGATATGTCCAACACATTCCTTTGATATCTTTAGGGTCTCAGCTATCTCAATCAACTTCGCTTACGGTTATCAGAAATTATTTTGTGGACTTTTTGATGTTTTCATCGGTAACAGCCTCTTTTGGGGCTTCCACTGCGTGTATTGTCCTCGGTGCTCATGTTGCCTCGTTTAAATTTAGTAAACCACTTCTCTACGGTTGAATTTCCTGGTGCAAAGTCCAAATAATGTTTGTCAAGCCAAGTCTTAGCTTCAATAGTATTTTTTCGTCAAAAAGCAATGCTTTATTAACACACAAAAATCTTTTTATCCATTTTTTCAAATTAGCAAAAGTTGCTTCACTAAAAGTGCTATAACTCACATAATAATAGTGCAGCAGCTGTCAAATTTGTACACGTGTCTTTTGAAGGTTAGGGCTAACTAAAAATCATATGGATTTAATACGGTAGCGCTATCTAGCCTATGAACTTTGCAGCCCACCTGTTATGATGACATCCCCCCTTCCACTCTTTGGCAATTTCATTGATAACCAACAGCAGATTCATATAACATAATTTGTGCTGGTTTTTAAAACAGTCCGTTCAACCATTTGAAGTTGTGAATTCCTGATAGTGCTGGATAATGCTTAAGTTTTTAGAATCAATATGATGTTATGCAGATTTAAAACTATGAATAATAAATTTCTTTTGCAATCATAAACAATGAAAAGAAATCGCTGAGTTCTACTGCCATGAAATTTAAAAAAAAAAAAAATTAGTTTTTTAATGATTATTTTCTACTATGAATTATATTAGTTTACTTGACCTTTCATTTTTTTTTTTTCCTTCAACACAAAAATTAGTTCTTTTTCAGAATAAATTATCTACTTTTTCCTATTTGTTAATGCATATTTCATTGTAGAATATCTCTTAGATTTCATTTTGTGCTAAATAATTAATTCTATTTGTTTAATTGGTTCTTTACAACTTCAAAGTACAGAACCACCTTTTCCTTGCACAATATGTAAGCAAAGCATATGTCAGTCAATATATTAAATTTAAGCACATTAAAAGAAAATGTTGATGATGGGAAGATAATTACTAGTAAGTTTATTAAAAAGAAAAGGATGAATTAAAATTATTTATATTTAAAGCTCCTATTCCTTCCTTATATTTTAAAAGTTAATGGATTGTAAATATTATGAAGTATGTTAAGAACAATACCCAATAAATAAATAATTGTATAACATTAAGGAATGTTTAGCTGTATATACAAACTGATCAAAGTCATTATGATAGCAATGGTGATATATAAATACAAATTTCTATGACATAAATTTATATTTCTTCAAAATAAGCAGATAATATGTATTCAGAAGCATGAGTGTGAATAAAATCTAATTACCTTATTAATGATTTTTATTCAGGTTTAATTTGGTGAAATAAAAGTACTTTTTAGTTACTAAACTTTAAAAAAAAAAAGAATAAAGTTGATTAATAATGATGGGTAGACCTTTTTTCCTATATTCGTATTGGTTTCAAATTTTTCTCCTTTTGACTAAAGTTAAAAATTACCTTTAAAATAAAATCAATACAAGAATTATATTTATACATTATGAATTATATATGCAAGAAAGTAAAAGCATTGCTAAATTAATATTGTTTACATAAATACTACAAAATTTAATGCCTAGAAATATAAATCAGTTTAATAAAGACATTTAAAAATGATTGGAAATAAAAGAAAAAAATGAAACTTAAAATTTTTATTTTACTATAAACCCCTGAATAACAGACCAGGTTGAATTAATTATCACCATTTTGGCACCAAAACAGTGATTTAACCAAAACTCTGATGAGACATATGGGATCGTCAAGAATGAAACTTGTAAGGGAAAAAAAAAGTGCAAAGTTGGTTGATAACTTACAAATATAAAGAATTATTTTATGCATGTTAATTATGCTCCCATATTGTCTATACACTTTTGCCATTTCTGGTGGTGCAAAACCCTGGTAAGTGAGAGTCAATTGAATACTTGAAAGTCAACTATACATAATTTGTTTCCTATTGAAAAGTTGTCCAAATTGTGGTAGTCAATGGGGGCTAAGTCTGGTAAGTATGAAGGATGATGAAGTTCCATTGAAGTTTTACCATAGTCATTTTTTGTGTGGTTTAGCATTATCATGCAATAAGATAGGAGTTAATCTGTTGACTAACCTAGGCTGTTTTTAAATTTTTTGCATCATTTTGTTCAGTTGGTTGCAGTATATTTCTGCTGAGATCGATGAACCAGGTTTTATGAAATTATAATGGATTACACCTGTGCTAGACCACCAAACACACATTATCAGCTTCTTTTGAGGAATATGTTTTGGAGTGTATTTTAATGTTTCATTTTTGTCCAACTGCAGCCGAACATTTATGATTATAATATTGGATACATTTCTCATCACAAGTAACAATTCTATTCAAAAATGAATCAAATTTATGACGAGAAAGCAACATCAAGCATCTTCCAAATGCTTTTGTTTCTGTCATGTGGAACCCACTTATAAAACTTTTTGACTTTACCAATATGAGTTAATATTGTTTGTTTGCAATACCAAATTTCAACAATAATTCATTGGCATTCTGAGATTGACCAGACTCAAAGATGTCCTTTATTTAGTCATTATTGGCCTTTGATTCTCGACAATTGTGTAGGTCATTTGTGAGGTCAAAAAAAAAAAAAACCCTTTTTAAAATGTGACGAATAAATTTGATACTGCCTGCTGTGTAGTAACACTAGAGCCAAATGTACTATTAATATTTTGATTGATTGGTCTCCAATACTGTTGTTCCATATAAGAACTCATATTTCATAATATTGCAAATTTCCAACAGTTTTATTTTCAACAAAATTAAAAAAAAAAAAATTTTTAATATTTCTTAGAATTTACGATGATTTCTTTAAACAGGTGTGGTATGTAACTTTCCAACAATAAAAGCAAAATTATAAATTATTAAGCCAATATCAAATAATTTGTTAAAGTTGGCAATATGATTAATTACAAATTTCATTTTTGTCAAACAATAATTTTTCTTTTACTTTTTTTGGAAGATTTTATGATGGAAATAGACAACTGTTTTGATGGTGTTTAATTGTTGAAGTTACATGATTGTTTTGCTATTTATAAATTCAGTTAAAATTGAAAATTTCTTACTATTAATTGTTAGAAAATCCAAAAACCAAGGCACCTCTGAAATGTGAAGAGAGTATTTCAGTATAGTTAAATAAACTTGAGATTTATTTTTTTTTCTCCTTGCTTCTGTTGATCAATGTGCAGCAGTTATTGTACATTTAAAGTTACAAAATGTGTGAGTGGAATTTTTTTCTGCTGTGATTTGGGGATCATACCATCATTTAAACTGAACTGTCGAAATCAATTGGTGAAAGGAGCTTTTCTGCTTGTATAATCTAGAGATAGGAAAGAATAGAAAAATGTGCCTCACAGGATTTCTTCTTCGTCTGATTTTTGAAGCACAGAAAAATTGAGAAGATAAATGTATTTTTTATGTTAAAAATAATTTTCAAGAGATCAGAAATGATTAATATTTGCACAAACTGAGAAATGTTGATTCAATGCACAGAACAAAAGTTATCTAAGATGCAATACAAACTTCAGGGCATCAAAGATTCAATCAAGCTTTGCACAATCATGATAATTTTTTATATATATTAATGTCCAAGAAAAATTATTAAAAACTTATCTGCTTGAGAATATGATTTGTGATGCAGCTGATAAAAACAAGATGGAAAATAAAAATTAATTTCTTTTAAGCATAATTTAGAATAATTTCTAAACCATTTGTAGAATTCTATCCTACTTTGATTTCCTACATATAGCATTATTATTTTTTATTTTGTAAGTTTTAGTTATTATTTAATTGGTTTCAATAATTCTGTTTAGTATTTTGTTGTCATCTTTGTGTGTTGAGTAAGTTGTCATTGAAAAAATTCATCTTTAAAGTAAATTAAGGTAGAATTATATATTCTTTAAAATTTTTGCATTAGATTTTTATGTATTTTCATTCTTTTTTAAATTAGGTGTTCTGACTTACTACATTCATTGTGATGAGAAGAGCCAAGACCCATTCAATAAAGTATTTTATAATTGGTTATATATCTAAATTATACATTTGTTTAAAAAAGTATTTCCACTATTAATTTTTTTTCTGTATCAAAAATGAATTTTGTGATTAGTGTTTAAATATCTTTTAGCATTCTTTAATTCTAGGTATTAATAAATTTCAATGAATTCTCAGATTGTAGAAGCATTTTTAAAATTTCATAATATTACAATATATTTCATATTAAATTTTGTCACGTTTAGTTTTATCAGAAACAATGTATCATTTATTATAAATTAGAAAAAACCCCTTCCTTATGTACTATTGAAATTATTACAGTCCTTGGTTAGTACTATGATTACTAGTAAATCTAATAATATGTATTATGCAAGAATTTATCAATCTAAATCATATTTTGTATGACTTTTATTCACTTTTATGAAAATCGACCTAAATTTGTAAAAAAATCAGTTATGCAAGAAATTTCTTCTAGGAATAATAAATGATAGGTGACATGTAATTTTCAAATTTTAATTTCATTAACAAAATATTTTAATTCAGCCAAATTGCTTGAATTCTTTTTATGCATAATTGTATGATTTTTGTATTTTTATTGGCTTAAAACAGATTAAGGCTATATATATATATATGTTAAATAACAAGGATATTAAGACTTAAAAAAGAAAGTAATTTAAATTGATTTGAAAATTTTAAATTACTTTGTAATTAAAATAAAGTTAGTTTACTGTTAAATTGTCTTTTGTTTGGTCAAAGCATAAATTAAAATTGAGTTCTCTTGTTGCTATTATAAATATTAATTTTCTTCTATCTGTAAGTAAATTTAAAAATATTTCATCAGCTAAATTTAGCATAACCAAGTTTTAGCATAATCAAGTTTCTTTTAAATGCTTGTAACAGATAATTATTGAAAAATTACACTTATTTTCAATTCAAACTGTTTTAGATATTTAAAATTGTAAATGAATATTATAATACAAGAGCCTACATAACACTATATTATAAAATAATTATTATCTTTAAAAAAAGGTATATTCTGTTTATATATATATATATTGTATATGTATGTATGTGTGTCTACAGGCAGTCGCTGAAGGTATGAAGGCAATGAATAATGTGAAGGAGACATTAAATGAGGTCAATCTTGTTGTTTTGGCACTGCATGACAATGTTCAAGTGGTAAGTATGATATGTTTAAAACCTCCGATTTAAGAATTCCACATTTTCTTCTTTAAAAATAGAATCCATGTTGAGAACTCTTATTGATTAAAAAAACTAATTTTTGTAATGCATTCTTGAAGAATGTTTAATAAAAAACAATTGTTTGGAATCAGTTTTATTTATGCATAGGAATTTAAAGAAAATTAATTTTTATTATATGCACTTATAATGATTCAGTATTTTATTGTTAAAACTGATCAATTTTTAATATTTCATATCTAATAATTTTCTATACATTTATAAACAACTGACAGTATTTTTGGATCTCTGTCTTGATTTTCCAATTTTTCTGCAAATTCAATTTCATTCTTTCAATAGCTTGATAGTATGTTAATGTCGCATAGTATAAAAATTATTTTAATTGAATTTGTAGCAAGTTTAATTAAAAGGAAATACTCTATGATTATCTAATAATAAAATATCTAATAATTAAAATTTTAATTTGTCCTTAATTCAATAATTGAAAAGCACTTTAAGAAAATTGTATTATTATTATTATTATTATTTTTTGTTATATCAAGTTTGAAATGGTAACTATCAAAACAAAATATTGGAAATGTTTCTTCTTGATGATAACCTATTCAATTAACATTTCATTATAATACTATAAATTTGCTGTTTGTAAAACAAATAACTTAATAAACTATAGTTCAAACGTTTTTCAGATTTCTTTTATAATAAAAAAAATCCATTATGTAGTTAATTAATTGTTCACTTAATGCATTACAATTAATTTCCTTAATGTAATTTTAAAGCTGCAGTTTATTTTGGTATAAAATAAAATTTTTAATTCTTGTACTAATTATAAAATACATTAAGAAAAGAAATTTCAATAAGCTATGAAAATTTTTAAATGCAATCGATCATTCATTGCAAACCAAACATTGATCACTATGGTGAGACAGTCTAGCTGAAGATTTTTTTCTATAAAATTTAACAAACATCATGTAGAAAAGAATTTATATGTAGTTAGGTTTGCTTTCCAAACAACTTTATTTATATTTGATACAGGTTCTGTTTTGTTAACTTTTTGAAAAGGAAGTATTTTAGTGTCATAATTTTTTTTTCTTTCGATTTATCAAAAAGTCAGTACATTTGTCTGTTTCTGAATCATGAATAAATCAGTAAAAATACTCATTTGTTCTATAGAAGAATGTGTAACATGTGTATGATCTAAATTAAATTTCTATTAAAGGTGTGAGTTGCAATATTTGTATTAAAATAAAACTCAATGGAATGGATTGCATTTGAAACAAATTTCTTTCTTAACTTGAACTATTTAAAAAACATAAAGTTAGAATATTTCCTTTTGAAAGTCATCATGAAAAAAATTACTCGCTATATTGCATTGAAGTGATGTTCCTCTTTGTAAAATTGTTGACTCAATTTTTAGATTTCATGGTCCAGATGTTGAAGAAAAAAAAAGTATTTCTGCATTGGAGAAAGAGAAAAACAATTAATAGTCAATAATAGGAAAATATTTTTATTTCCTCTTAATTGTAAAAATAGATAAAATCTTTTTTTTTTTTTTTTTTAATTTTTGATACAAAACATTTATTGAAGTTATATTGATCTGAATAAGTCATTTATAGAGGTTGAATGAGTCACTTTTTAGGATTTATTTTTCAACTTTAATTTGATGGGGAAAAAAATCATACTAAAAAAAAAAAGACAGCAGGTAATATTTCTTGATAGACTTTCTACTTTCATTCAGGAGTTTCTGTCCTTTCTGTATATTTTAAGAATTAAATTGCTGTTGTTATTGAAGATTCTTAAGATTCATTCTGATTAAAATGTTAAGTATTAAAGTTGTAATTTGTTGAAAATGAATTTTTTTAAATCTTAGATTGAGGAAACTTTGGCGCATTTATCTGACCACGTTAATCAAACTGAAAAGTTGTTGAATACTATCCTTGGATTTGTGAAATGCAACCGCATTAATGCAGAGTATAAATCTGCCATGCAATCTGCTTGCACTTTTACTCTGTAAGTAAAATCAAATACAAAATAAATAAATGTTTTACATATGTTTTTGCTATTACTAAATGATTTTAAATTAAAAAAATTTGACAATACTTACAAATAACAATGGTTTTAATTATCTTTATAATTAATCAAAAAAAGTTTTTGTTGCTCTATAAATTTATAATTAAATTGTTTTTTGACAATAATTAGAAAAGGCTGTGTTAAATTTTAAAATGTTTTTTTATAATATATGACTTATATTGTGATATAAAAAATGAATTTAATGTATACTAAAATAATTGTTTATAATATATAAATTTATCATAAATATACAATGCCTTTTATTTAAAAAATTATAATAGTTAACTTCACTGTAATTTTTGAGTTTTGACATAGCAGGCAAATGTATATTAATTATATATTTAAAGGTATTTAAAAGACATAAATTAAAATCTTTATTATAAATATTTGCATTTTAAAATAAAATTTATTCCCATTTGTGTTTATATAGAAATTCTGACTTCATTTAATTTTTTTGTTCCTTTTCAAAAGATATATTTTTAGATTTTTCTATAATATTACATTCATGCTCATATCACTCATTTAGGGAAGGAACTGCTTTCCTGTTGGTTTCTGCTGTTGGAAGTGGACTACTGTTTACTGTCCTTATTTGGGTGGCCTCTCATACTTGGATTCACATTAGAAAAAAGTAAAATATTGCTTTCTTCTATTTCAAAGTCATTAAGAGTAATGACTTTTTTACTTCATATTGTTGTGGAGGGAGTTTTACTTTCTTAAAAACTTTGTTTTAAAATAATGAAAAAATAAAATTAGAGAAAAATTATATTTAAGTTTTAATAAATGTTTAAATTTATTAAATTGCTCGCGATGGAATTTAAATTGGTTGGGATGCCTTAGAAATATATGAGCACAAGAAAGATAGTTTATTTTATTTTTTAATATTTATTAATGCATGATATTTTAAAAGAAATTTTTTTTTAATTCTGTTCATTTTGAGAATTGTGCACTTTTATTTATTTTTGTTACCAAAAGTGTTTGTAAAGTTAATTTGGTTTTGCATGAACCATTAAAATTATAATTTTATTCATTAATTTATTTTGAGAAGTACAAATTGTGCATAGTCTTTCCCTCACTAATGCTGCATATCTTATGGTTTGCGATTGTGATATGAGAATAGTAATGATTCGTGTTCCTATATACTTTTATTTTTTATGCTGAAATTCACACATTTGTCATTCACAGATGTCCAAAAGTTCTTAAATAATTATTGTTAATATTAAGTGACATGCAATTTGTGACAATTAATCATCATTAGTACTAATTAATCATTTTATTAATCTACTTCTCATTTAGCAAACTCCTCTTTGTTTATATTGGATGAAATGGCATTTTTATCAGAATCATAGCTTTTTTAAAGGAGAAAGAGGCAAATGTAGTAGTGTACATCATTATAATTAATCCCTGTAATGTTATTAATGGGAGGGAAAGCCTGTGCATTCAGTTTTTATATGTTTTTTTATTTTATTTTGCATGTACAATTGTTATATAATTTTATATTTGCATGCTAGAATGTATTATTTCATTTCTATCAAATTCCCAACCTTAACATAGGCCACCTCCAGAAAACATTGATGAGGAAGATCCTTTCCTTCCACCGTCGTCGGCTGTATCAAGTGCCAGGAGAAATCGTGAGACGTATGGCAGCACTGGTTTTCGACCTCGCTCCAGTCATACCCCACCCCAGACCCCTTACTTCAATATGTCTTTGTGAGCTTCTATCTACATTTCTGCACTCTACTATACATGCTGATGCTTTTTCTACGCAAACTTGCCACTTGAGTGGAAGAATCAATTTTGCAACCATTCTCTAGACTTATATTATTAATACTAATTTGTTAGAATTAACCTGATGGTTTGTAAATATTTTATTTTAAATATAGGTGTTGGAAGAAAAAAAATTTATGGGAAAATTTTTCAGTGGTTTATAATGTTAGTCTTATTTTTTTAAATAAAATTAAATACAGCATACAATTCTGGAGGTTATTTACTTTATTTTATTGTTTGTAAGCAATAATTAAAGTTATAAATTAAAAAGTGAAAATGTGATTGATATCATATGTCTCGTTGAAAAATTCTGTATCAATAATTTTTTTTGGTTATATTAAAAATTGCTTATTAAAAAGGCTATACATTTTGTATTAAGATGATGATGGATACCTTTAAATTTGTTTTGAATGTTAGTATGCCTCATTTCTTATATAATTATATTGATAAATTTGCTACATATGATTCTAAATAATTATTAAGGATTAAATAAAAGAATTATCTAGCTATCCAACTATTTATTAAAGTATCGTGCTTTGTTACGAGTCAGGGATTGGTTGTATATTTAAAAGTTAGGTGCAGGAATGTGAGAGCAAGCTTTATTTACTTGAAACTTTTATATGTGCACATTATTTGCTTTGACATTGAATTAAAATCAGCTTTGCTAATTTGCTTTTGTATAATTTATAACATTAATTTTCCTTTCTTTTGTTTCAAATTAACATAAAACAAGTGTATAAATAAGTATTTAAGTATTTCCCTTTTTCCTTTTCTGTTTAAAAGTAGAAATTGATGCAATATTAGCCAAAAAAAGTTTTTAATATTTTAACCTCATTAATAAAATTTCATAGATTAACCATTTTTAACTTTACTTCAAAATTTTATATTTCAATAAGTTTTAGTATATTTTAATTTTTTATGTTTGAAAAAATTAA
Organism: Caerostris extrusa; assembly: GCA_021605095.1. Classification (NCBI taxonomy): domain Eukaryota; kingdom Metazoa; phylum Arthropoda; class Arachnida; order Araneae; family Araneidae; genus Caerostris; species Caerostris extrusa. Next base: position 100,429 of record BPLR01005525.1, on the reverse strand, counting down.
TTTACAATATATATTTTGGGACTTACTAAAATTTAAAATTGCTTTGAATATTAATGTATATACAATAATCCTTTAAACTTTAAAAGTACTCCAATATGAAAACAAAGTTTAAAATACAATCATTAACTATAGGAGTAAAAATTAAAGATTTTTTAAATTAAACTAATTTTTGTATCATTTGTTTTAATTCATGAGTGCTTTTTTTTAAATCTTTTTTTCTAAACTCTGAAAATTCTTATAAATAAAAGCAATTTTCTGAATATTTTGAATAATTATTCAGAAAACTCTTTATAAAATCCTAACCTTGTAGATTAAAATAAATCATAGCATAGTTTCTCTTGACTAATTTATATTTTTAACATTATTTTTTTTTTTTTAAATTATGGCTTTTTGTATAAAAATAATTTACTGTATTATTTAATATAAAACATAATTTGCTGTAATTCTGAATGATTTTTTCCTTTAAAAAATTAATATTATTTGATTGTAAATATTTTGAGAATTACTTGAATGCTCTGTATAATATTACTCAATGTTAATTACTAATAGAGACAAAAATGCAGTTAAATGATAAGATAATTCGAATGATAAAGTCTAAATGCTGATTTAGTTTTGAAGAAAAAAATTAAAATTCCTTTTTATACTTGTTAAAAATAATTTTTTTTATTATATAATGCATTTTTTAATTATTATTATACATCAACTTAAAAAAAAAAAAAAAATGTACTATTAGGCTTGTGAAAAAGCAAATTATAAATTGCACACTGTAAAAAATGTTGATGATTTAAGTTTAAATTTCTCTATTTACTAATGATACTCTTGGTAATATTATTATTATTATTTATTTATGCTTTTTTTTATAATATTCACATTATATATTTATATTTATACTTTAGTATGGTCTGTTGGGTAATCAGGTCATAATTTTGTTTTATTTGTATTATAGGAATGGTCATGGTGCTAATCATGATGATCACAACTATTTGCATGGACGTTACACTCCGCCGCCTGCAGTAAGTTTATCTTAACTTATCGTGAAAATTTAATTTTAATGTATGCACTCTTGAATTTGAAAGAATATTATTTTTTATATTGCTGGGAAGTGATTAGTCCTTACTTCACATTTAGTTTAGCCCAACTAGCTATAAGAGTGATGGTTAGAATTGTTGTTTTACCACATTTTAAAAACCATATTACAGAAATTTTTTTCTTTATATTATTTTTTTCCCATGCCCCAGTATATGAACTTCAGTTTTTATTCTTTCAATGAAAACGTGTAATTTTGTTAATTCCTTAACCAACTTTTTTTGTGCCACTGACACTTTTTTTTTTTTTTTTTTCTTCTTTTCGTTGTGATTTGTTGCAAATGATGTGAAGAAAAGCTAATGCCATAAGATAAGAAAGGAATGATTTCAACAAAATATCTTAATTCTGGCATAAGGTAGATAAAAGAGCAATGCAGTCAAAATAATAATCTTTCACCTAATCTTCAATTGTTTTTAAGTTTGAATTACTTGATTTTTAATTTATAGCAATTTACCAAAGTTCACTTACAATCAAAAGTGATAAAAAATGTTTTGACAGATTAAATAATGTATGCTTTATGTAATAATTACATGTTAAATTGAGTATTATAATATATTTTTAGATGTTACAATTAATTTTGAAATGTAAATACTTATACAAAGTTATATTTAAAAAGTTAAGGAGCAATAAAATATGATTTATCAAATTTTAATAATTTTGCTTTTATATATAGAATACTAACTTATATCATATTTCCAGCATTTTTATTTACCATGTGTTTTTATACCGCTAACCCCATATAACATGGATTTTACAATTCGATTCACTCTAACAAGGTTTAAACTAATTTTGATTAAATTTTTTCTCTGAAACACATTTAAATATAATTTTGCCTGTACAACAAAGATATGAGACTTATGAAAAGGTTATTATAGTTTCTGGAAAGTTTTCCGGATTTTCTCCCATTTCGACATGAAATTGTGGGGTAGTTACCAATAAAAAGTCATCACCCATCAATGGGCTGTTTGTGCGCTAAATGAAGCCAGCCAATGTTTAACGAAAAAAAAAAAATCTGTATTTTAAGATTCTGATTATTTTCCACTCGTATTATTATATGGAATAAATCCTTTTATGTACATTATTATTGAACCGTTTTTAAAGAAATGTTAAAATATTACTTTTGAAATTAATTTAAAGACTGAATGATGTGTAACAAATAAAAAAAAAATATTAAATAAATTCCATCTCGCTAGAACTAAAATTACAGGTTTTAGATAATCTTAATTATTAAATGTAATGGTTATTACTTGTGATAATGAAGAAGAAAACGTTTTTATATTACATAAATTTAAAAAAAAAGATTTCCATGTTATATGGAGGTTAAATGTTTCTACAAAAGTGTATATTGTATATATTTTTAAAGCCATTTTATGAATTAAAATGTTATTAATTTCAAATCAGAATTTCTTACTTTTTAAAAATTTAATTTTCCTTTGGTGTCAATATTTCTTTTTATTATATAAAATATTGTGTAAATTTGCTTTAACTTAGTTTAAAAAATTGTCGAAAAACGTTTTCTAACATTTAAGTAATCATGTTTTTAAAATTACTTACAATAATTATAAAAATCCATTTAATATGGGTGAAATGTTCTCACATGTTTTAATCAAATAAATGAGGCTCTTTTAACATTTTCTTTTTGTACTCACTCAGCTTAATGTGTGTATTAAAATATTAATTTTTTTATGTGCATGATTTTTTTTACTAAATTTTCATAATAATTTCTTTTTTTTATTGTATGCATTTTATGTAAAATTGAATTGCTTTACATATTTTTATTTATAGCATGGTTGGGTATATTTTGATTTTAATTATTCTTTCTTTCTCACTGCATATTCTCAGCTCCAGATGGTTGAAAGATATTTTTAAATCAATCCCTTTTTTATTTTCTGTGTGGAACTTCATTTTATCATTTTCTTTGCTTGTTTTATATTAATTATAGCATGTGCATGTTTTGTTAAGAATTTTTTTATTAAATTTATATTCAGTGGTTGATAAAAAAAAAAAAAAAGGTGCATAACATGTCGGAATAAATCTTAAAATATAAAATAAATATTTATTGGAAGGGGTAAAAAACAAAGTATTTTATTCCTATTGTTAAAGAGAATAATTATGTGCAATTTCCTCATTAATTTATCACTCATGCTATAAAAGTGGAATTTCTCAAAATGAAATATTCTCTTAATAAGATTCTACCATCTACTGAATTTATGGCACAATAATGTGAGTAAAAATTAACCAATTACTAAAAACCTTTTCATTTTAATTGCCATATAAATGAATTCAAATTTACTTGAATTATTGGGTATTAAAATGTATAAGTATGCTAGATTTATGATAACAAAATTATAAAGATTTTATTAATGGTGATTTGAAAATAGCAAAATATATGTATAAATATTACTTCCCAACTTTGTCTTAACAGATGGGAAGGGTAGTAGAACCAATGATACATTCTCAATAAAATTGTCAAAAATTATTACTTGAATGATGCATTCCCGGTTAGTCTTGATGTGTACATTTTTTTATCATGTATATCTGCGATTCATATATCCAGAGTGTATGATTCATGACAATGAATCATTATAGTAAACTCTTTTTAAGCCATGAATTTATTATCTCAATAAAATGTATTTGTTCATGGTGCATTCCTATACAATAACTATATAATAATTTTTTTTTTTCTTTATGATATACACTCTTAATCATAAAAGATTAAAAATGCTGTTGCTTAGAAAAACTGTTTAAATGACATACTTAGACTTCTTTTCTTTTTATTTCCCCAATGAGTTTAAAAAGAGCCCCCTCCCAAATCCACAATTTTCTAAAATTATATATTTTTGCTTGTAAAATGGTACAAATAATTAAAAAAAAAAAATAAATAAAAAAAAAAAAAAAAATCAGTTAATAAATGAAGTGATTGTGATTATTTTGAAAAAGTATGGCTAAATTGAAAAAAGTGCAGTATTTCAACCTTTGTTGTTGCTTTTATTTTCTTTGGTGAAAGGGGGGGATCAGCAAATTAAAAATTGTAATGTTTTTTTAATCATTTGGTTTTTGTTAATATTTTGATAACTTGAAGAGTCTGTCAAATATTTCCTCAGATTTTTTTGGTAGATTTCATTAGTAGGTTCTTCAGATTTTTTTGCTTTGCAACTCTCTTCAATTTGCTCTGTAGTTATGAATCTGCTTATTTAGTTTTATTAAAGATCTGTTAAATGTAGTCGGGAAATTATGAGGAGCAAAACAAGTATTACATACATATTGCATAAAAATTATGGACAACTATAGTTTAATTATATATATGATATAGATTTATAGGGCATTACAGGTATTTATTCAGATTTAAGTTCCCCTTTGAATTTTAGGAATTAGATTTGAAAGATGGTTTTTATTACCATTCATATTACCAGTAAATGATTTAATTTTAAAATTATACAGCTGCTTGCATCGTTATGGATTCATTTAAATTACTTTTTTTGAGAATTTATTTATTTGTGTGAAATGAGTCTTTTTGTGGTGATGTCAATATTGTTTGAAAAAACTGAGGAATAGTTTTACGAAAATATATAATATACTCAATTTATTCAAGATATTTAATTTTAATATTCTATATTAAGTACATTTACTAGCCATTTCTAAATTTAATGTAAAACTATCAAAAAATCTACATTGTGCTTGCCATATTTTACTTGTTTTCTGTACTGGATTTTAGAAAGATTATAAAAAAATTAAATCCATTACTGAGGCTCTTTTATATAGTCATTATCTTAAAATTAATAAGAATAATAATAAAAAATATGTGAGTGGGAAAATAGGTGACAACTTATCTGTTTTTATTTTTTAAGTTATTTAGAATAAACTTAAATAATGAAAAATGCAAGTATTTAATAAAATTATACCTTCTATTAAGTAATTATCATATGAGTAATTTAAAAGATTTAAATTAATAAAAAAAAAAAAAGTAAATTTCTCTGAAAAAGTTTTTAAAAGTGAAAGTAAAATTTACATTAATAAATTGCAAGTTTATTAATTAAATGTTGCACAGATTATCATAACACGTTTATTATAATATATCATAAATCAATATCAATCTATGATCATCATTGACAAAAGTTTAGGTGATTTGTACATTCAGATAAGTTCATCTTTGATGCATTGGTATTTGAATGAAGCATCTAAATTAGTTATTAGAACACTCGCAAATGCAAGCAGTTTTAATGTGACTATAATGAATGTGGAAGTAAATCTAAACTAATTTAGTGGTTTCTTCTAGATATTAATGGTGCTGAAAATACATAATAAATTTAGTTTTCTATAGAAATTTTTTCCCCCTTATTTCAGATTTTGATTATAATGCCATTAGTTTCAGTAAAAAAGAAAAGTAATAAGATAGAGAGGAAGTAAAATAATAGAGAGGAAGTGATATTTAATATTTTCTGTATATATATATTATAATGATTCACTCATTTTTTTCGCCATCTAAGTGTACTTGAACTATATAGGAAATAAAATTTAAAACTAAATTTTTAAAAAGTTTCTTAAAAATAAACTTGCATTATTAAACAGGTATGATATTATAACATATTATATCAACCACTGAATTTTTGCTGCCTGCCTTTGCATGATTTTGCACTTTTGAGTTTAGTTTTGCTTGTCTGTTCTGTGACTGACCCCTTGTCCCTCTCCATGCCTCAGTATGACCAGTTGTCAGGGGGACATCTCATGGGGCATGTGGGATCTAAAATGCACTACAAGGCCTGAATGTCCCTTCCTTCTCAGCCGGATGCCGATCTCACATGTGCCACCAAGTTCTGAGCTGATCAATCACCATCATCCTCTTCCTGGGGTCAACACCATCTTATTTTCTTCAGTTTTCCTGCTTCCTTCTTCAGTTAATTCCAAAAGGCTCACAGATGAGGTCGATTCCTGCACAAACCTTTAAACCAGAATTAATGTGTTGATTTTCCTGATATCAGTGTCTTACAAATGGATGCTCAAAGAAGTGGGTGTATGTGTATGTTTACAAGGATTTAAGGTGCCACACATTTTGTATCAAGTTAATAAATATTATATTTGTTCATGAGTAATTGTGAACTGAACAGAAAATTTTGGAAGAAATTCTGAGTTCTATTACCAATTAATATTTGCCTAAAATTTGATTTGTCAGTTATCTAGAAAAAAAAAAGCAATTATTTCACTAGCAGATTCTTTTATTTCAAATTTTTTTTAGTCAGATATGTTATGATTGGTATACATTATATTTATTGGAACTAAATTATTTCTCCATCAAATTTGAGTAAGACTATTATATCTAATAATTTATGTGGACCTTATGCAACTGGCTACCCATGGCAGCTAAATTTTGTAATGTTGAACTTGGTTACAATTGAAGTGGCACCATAACTTTTTTCTATCACAGCATATTGAAGTCTATTAGTAAATGTTAAAAATTTATTTAAGTATGTTGAATGTATGAGATGGTGATTCCTGTGACCAAGAAAAATTAATTTAGTATTTATTCAATTTCTCCTAAAAGCAACATAAAAGTTTGATTTAAACGAATTTTTATTGTGCACTTTTAATTTTTCTAGAGTTAAAATGCATTTATGCATAGCAAAGTTTTTTTTCTTTCTGTTTTTAATTTTTAGATAATCATATCATGATTGTCATGGAGTGAAAATGCAATTAATACTTTAGTTATATTATAGAAATGATCAACATTTGAATGTTTAAATGCAACAATTCTAGATTTATTCTGTACTTATGCATAGCATGTTTTTTCTACAAGTATTTCACATACAGCTTTTATGGTGCTCTAGGTTACATGCTTTGATTTATACACATATTTGTTCTACTATAATTCATTTATAAGTGTGAAATTAAGTAGCTTGTATGGCGGTGTCTTACCCATATTTGTGCTCACTGTAAATAGAAAAATTAGTAAAAATTTTGGTTATTCAAATAAATCTAAAAAGTAAAACCTTGGATGTTTAATGAAAGCTATTCTAATGTATATTTAAAACCTTTTATATGCCTCTTGTATTAAAACTTTTTTGTTGGCTTTTAATCATACAAGTTTTTTCAAAAGATGCATTTCTGTTTATATTGTTTGTATTTAACTATAGATGTATTACTATATCATTGCTAAAAGTCCTGTCGTGTTTTCTGCTATTCTAAAGCTTTTGGGGAGGACTTTCATTCCCAAAATAGGGTCATGATATTACTATAAGCCTCTCGGTGACTTTGAAATTAGTGTGTTGTATGTTGTTCTTAGCCAATTTACTTCATAAAATTTTATACTACATTCTTATCAAAAAAGAAATCGTAGTGCTGTGCTAAGCAGTTTGTGTGTTGACTTTTTGTGCCATTTTCAAATTGAAGATGCTTTTTTCTGTAATCCATGTGTATTTGTAGATTTTAAAAGAGTTTTATTGCTCACTTTAGAATGGATAATCGTTGTATAGTCTTGTGAAAGTTGATGGAGTGTTGTCTGTGTTTTTAAATCATTCTGTTTTATTGTATATATTGTGCATCCATTGCGAAAATATGAAGTGCTTTTTATTTTAATATCTTTTTAATGTTATAGCAAACAGGAAAGTTTAACCCATGATAAATGCTACCAAATGAATTGATTAGTTACATTGTATATAAGTGATATTATTTAGTAATGTTTGTTCTTGTTATGAGATTTGTTGTGTAAAAAAATATTTTTATTTCTTACCTATAAGTGTTTTTTTTTCAATAATTTATTCACTTATTTTCATCATATAAAGTACAGTTAATAATAAATTTTTTTCCCCTTATTTAAAAAAAAAAAAAGGCAACTAGTGCATGTTTAATTGTTTACACTCCTTTTATTTTGTACTATTATATAATCAGGACAGTCATGATTCTAAGAACTTTTAGTAAAATTTTTATATTATCTAATCAATTATTAGTTATTTACAAGTGGACCAAGTAAAAATGTATTTATTAATTTTTTATAATTAGCAAGATTCAACTTTGTAAACAAAATAAAATTGCTAAAAAAGGGTAAATATTAATTTATAAAGTCATGTAAATGAAATATTTTTAAAAAATTTAATAATAACTATTACATCAACAAAATTGAACATAATAACAATAATCATGATGATATATTGTATTAATTACATTAATTTCTTAGTTAACAAAATTTTCACGAGGATTGATATATTAATTATTGTTTCATATATTTTTAGTACAGAATGTTTAATTTATAATCAATTCACCTATCATCTAAATTTTGATAGAATTTATTCAAAATTAGTTGCATGTTTTTTTTGTTTTTTTTCATTATATTTAAAACAGTGATTATTTTGTCTCCTTGTAGGTTCAAGTTAATTACATATAAACCTAACATTTGCTAAAGGCAAATGCTGGTCATAAATTTTTATTCAATTAATTTAATATAAAGTTTATTTATATTATATGTTTTGTTTACATTGTGCTATTGCCTAAAATTATATTTGAAATATTAGTTTTATTGAGTTGAATTGCAATGTATGTGTATAGTTTTCTCTGTACTTAATATATTAGTTGGAGATAATTATATCACATACATGGATCTTCATAGAAAGTACAAATTTTTTAATATCATGTTAAGTGTAATGATATCATAAACTAAAGTCACTTTTACTATGGGTAATTTTAATAGCAATGTACTACACAGAGTTGTTAAATTAGTAATTAGACTATACAGCTTTATACTTGTAAATCTATTTTAATTTTAAATGCATTGTCATTTACACTTTGTAACAATTTTCTTCTTATACACATGACAGTAAAGTTTTGAAAATTTATTCTACACTGTTGCATTTATCACAATAGTGTGCCAAAATTATTTCATCACCTTTTGAATTTGGATTATATTGAAACAATGTTGGATGAAAATTAATCATCAATAAATAAAAAACTTAGGGTTTTTTTCTTACTCGCTAATTTTATAATTAAATATTATCTCACGAAAATTAGGGAAAGCCATCAAAATAAAATAACTCATCTAAAATATATAAGATGAATTTTCTAGCAGCTATGAATTTTAAAAGAAATTTAAATTGCACATTTTCTATAAATAATTTTCCTCTTTTTATTCAAAAGCTATGATTTATGTAAGCAGTATTTATTAAAAACTATGTCTATTACTTATTTTTTGTAATATTTAAAAAATATTTCTTATTAAATCATTTGAAACTCGCACAGTGTTCTATTATAAAACATTAAGAATAACTGTATAGAAGTGTTGCAGTGTATTTATATTTAGAAATGTACTTTGGAGCTGCTATTTTCATGTAAATTCTTATGGCTTTATTGTATTAACAATTGAAAAGATTTAATTGTAAAATTCAATGTTTAACATAAAATTGTTAATAAATTGTGGAAGGCTTTCTGTTATGCTAGGGATATTTTATAAAATTACATGGCTGTAGAACATTTAGATTTTTATGAATTAAATTATTGCTTATAGAAAATTTTGCATAATTAAAAAAAGTTTTTAATTTTTCAAATATACAATACATGAGGTGTATATTTGATTCAGATCAAAGTATAATTAAAAAAAAAAATTATCAAGACTACTTCCTTTTCTAGTTGTAATATTAGTTTGAAATGTCTTTTAATAGTAATATGGATTGTTTTATTGTGATATTCCTTAGCCTTTGACTGTGATAGTTGTTAATTTACATTGACACCTAATTTATAAAATTTGGCTACATTTTAGTGTTTTTGTGTATAGGCATAGATACTATTTAAAGTAGTAATTGTTTTCATCCAGTTATGACAGTTGTCTTTATTTTATAAAACCCATCTCTTAATTTTTTGAAATTGTTGTTTAAAAGACAATTTTAATGATTTTTTTTTCTTCCCCCTAATACCATGTAACACTTTCATTTTGAGTGAAAAAGTTTTTTCTTTTCCCATGTATAAAATTTTAATACTTCAGCATTATTGATGCGTACAATTTAAGGTTTCTTGCTTCTTAACTAGATTTTCACAATGAATTGACTATTTTTCTTTTTGTAATATTTTATGGGTTATAAAAAGGACAGGATCATAAAGCTTTATAGCAATTAATGGTTAAACTCTTACAGAATCAAATGCATTCATAATATTCAATTGATTTCCAGTAATTTGCATTATCTTTTAGAAAGCATGAAAAACTATTTTTTATACATTAATTTTCCTGCCCTTTTTTCTTAAACAGTAACTTAGTCCCTAAATTTGCTTTTTTCCATCTGGTGGATTAATAAATCCACCTGCCAGTTATTTTAATAAATAGATCAGCAGATAATTTTGCATTTATAGAATTTTGTTTTTATTATATTGTAAAAGGAAAGACAAAGTAAATTGTCAATATTAATGATTCACATCTAAATTTTTTAAAGCTTTTCTTGATTTGTTACTGAATCATTTATTTTACTTGCTATTAATAATTCTATACTATTTATCTATATTATTCTATAAAATTTTATCACTCAGGTTATTTTAATGAATTCCATTTTAGAATATAGTTTTTTTCATCATATGTATCCATTCCTAATTTTGTATTTGTATATATAATTGACTTATTTGTTGCATGTTTTTTGTTATGATGACAAACATTCATATGAACCTAATCTGAAAACAATTACTATAAAGTGATACATATTATAAAATATATTGAATAAAATTTCTATGTTGATTTTTAGGCCTAGCATTATATGTACTGCATTTATATATATATATAACAAAGCTATGTTTCTTTTTAATTGTACTCCATGCCTCAAGAACAAACAATTTTGGATTTGAATACATCAGAAAAACATTTGGCTTTAATCATATATTTTTAACTTTTTTGAGATCATTTACAGCAGTTTTAAATGAAGTAAAACTACCATGTAACTGTTGCTCAAAAGCATTTATTCATTAATTAAATTTTTATAAATATACTTTTAATTTTGCCTATAGTTTTTTTCTTATACCCATGCTTAAAATGCAATACCTCAAAACATGTAGAATTGTTTTTAAAATTACACTGTTATTTCATGTATTTGTAGTCTATATTTATTTCAATCAGCATAATTAGCCACTTTTTATAATACATTTTTCATTATGTGTGAATTTTTTACTTCTGTGTAATATGACAATGTTGTATGTGTACAATGTAGTGTTTTGAGAAAATGATTCTCTTCAGATATTCGTCGCACTATGCAGCTGTTGCCCATTTGCTGAAATACTGTATGCAACCTTCCCATTTTTTTGTGATAAAAAAAAAAATCCTTAAAAAAATTAAAGAAGTCTTGTGTTTATTATAAATTAGCAAACACACACTTTTCTCTACAAAAAGACGTAAATAACGATTTACAGAAAGCAAAAAGTCACATTGTATAATTTATATATATAAATGAAACACATTAAATAAATCTTTAAGGCTCCAAGATTTTATGCACTAAACCATCTTATGATTAAAAATGCACAGTTTTTCATAAAAGAAAAAGTTGATGAAATATTCCGTCATAATTTATTAGAGTATAAAATGTGTCCCTTTTAAGATTATGCATTCACAAATTATTGAAATAACTAAAATCTTTAATAAAACATTAATATATTTCTATTATTTTCTTAAATACAATTTTCATCTTTTAAATAAGAAAACAAACACTGATTTATTTAGATAACTAAATATAATGTACCCCATGAATTGCCCTAATATCAAATGAAATTCAACAACTTGTGTAATTTGTATTTTCAGAATAAAGGATTTTCCCCACCCATGTAATTAAGCTAGTTTCCAATATATTCAATTTTTTAAAACTTCATCTTAGATTTGATGCAAAATCCAAATCTCGATGCTCTGCTTATAATAAGTACTTTCATTTTAAAAGAATATTAAGAAGGGTATTTTAATGATTCTAAAAAAATTCCTGAATTTTATCTTCTTGTGATTTCAAAGAAAACCCAATAATTATTTAACTGAAAATTCAAAACTTATGCTATTTATTGATAGACATTTGTAATAATCCAGCCTAATTATTTGCAATATATGTTAAATTTTTAAATATGTACATAACATAAATAATAGAACAAAAAACGTCTGTTTTAATATACATTAAAAATAAAATATACTAATCTATCCATACTCATTGTCACAGAATCTTTTTTTTCTATGCTATGATACCAGAACTAATTCAAACTCTTCTGCTATATTGATGTGAAGTGAATCTATTTTTAACACCTATAAAAAAAATAATAAAACAATTTAATTTGTTATACAATGCAAATCTAACAATAAAGCAAGGAGTATAAGTTTCTTACACACAAATAAAAAATACAGTAAAAATAAGTTTGCTTTATAATTATTTCATAGGTTTGCTTTATTGAAATCTAGAATACTGTATCCCTGAAGAAGCAGTCAATTTCTTCCAGAAAAAAATAAACGGTAAGGTTTGATTGATTCTAAAACTATTAAAAAAAGCAGCACCGAAAGAGTATATTCTTATAACGGTATGTCACCACTGATATAAAATTGTTTTGATGTTGCCAATCATGAAAATATACTATAAGTTATTAATAAAGTGAAAAATAGTTTTTGTTTCATACTTTATTATTAAATAAATTTGTAATGCTGATGGCATAATTACGATTTTGTGGCAACTGTTATTTGAATTCGCCTGAAAAAACTTTTCATTTTAGAATGTTAGTTCAAGTGCGAAAACGCCGCTCAAACGTATTAAATTTTTCTGATATTCTTTGTCTCTTCATTCATTCATTTGGCTATGCAAGGACAGGTTTTAGTCGGACAATAAAGAGATCATTTCCGCTTCCAACAAAAGATACATTTGAATAACCAGGAAGCCACTATTCCTTCAATCTATGGGTTTCGAGTTAGAATCTCGGCAGTGCCATGGATGTTTGTAGTGGTTCGAAATCCACGTTAAACTGTATGTCCCGGTCTGTTTAGCCTAAAGTGTGCAGAAGATGATTGTAGAGCGACAAACCAAACCCCCAATCTATAAAAGAGACACTGTTATGGCAGAGGAGGCATGTTGAATAACTGCAAAGAGTTTCATATCAGTGGCTCTTTGGTTGCTGTTAAGTATAGGAATGAAATGTTGGAGTCCTATGTTTGCCTTTTCATGGGTGCAGTTGGCACCATTTTCATGGAAAACCGCACATCCACACAGGGCTGGTCTGACTGACAAATTTTTGAAAAATTAAGATATTCGTATGGTTATCCAGAAGTACATGTTTGGGGCACTCTTGGTAGGGATATTGCAATTCTGCTTCCCCTTTCGAGAAACATCTAGTGCCTAAAAACAGTGTTGCTGGAGTAGTGGAACGAACTTCCCCAGGAACTCATAATCTGCCTAATTTTTCAGTATCAATTCAAGTTGTGAAAACTTTATAGCTGTAAGAGCAGAGATCACACCTCTTATCAAGTTATTTTTGGGTTTGATATGGCAAGCTATTGATATTTAAATTTAAGGAATGCCGATCATGCCTACGTAGTATAGTTTTTATACAGTTATTTTTTTTTTTTTGTACTATATAATCATACTTAATTTCATTAAAATCTATTCAGTAGTTCTGAAGATCATTGAACAAAAGTGAAAATCCTCTTAATTTTGAATACCTTGCGGGTCGAAAAATATACTAATAAAGCAAAAAGTCACTTTTTGCCTAAGGGTCATACTGATATTACATCAAAATTACGTCATATTTTGTAGTACATTGTAAAATAAAATATATTAAGAATATTAGCAGATCCGAAACTAATAAACATCTCTAAGTCTTTTTGATAGAAAGAGTAAACTTTATCCATAGCTACAAAAAATTGCCATTGGAAAACATATCTTATTCTTATTACAAAGTTACATTTTATTCTAATGTGCAGGTTTGTGTATATTAATGATTTTTTCCCATGTTTTATAAATGCATTTGATTGTTATTTATCTGTCCGAAGAAAACAAAGCTAACCGACCCACCACATGCAGCACAATATAGAAGCGCTTCTTAATCACTGGAGATGAAAAATGGTTCTATGATAATCCAAAACGTAAAGGCAGAGGCTCTCTCTAAATATGCCATATAAGCCAGGTTTACACCCCAAAAAGGCTCTTTTTGTGTGTTTGGTGGAGTATTCGCGGGGTCCTTAATTTTGAAGTGCTGTAACCTGGACAAACTGTGAACAACTGGGTAGAGTAAATCAATCCTTAATTGTAAAGTGCCCATCAATTGTCAACAGAAAAGGTGTTATTCTGCAACATAATAATGTAAGACTGCACTGAGCAAGACAAACACTGGAAAAAAAAATTAATTAATTGGGATGGAAGGTACAGCCTTACCTAACACACTGGCTCGTTATTGTACCATTGATTTCCATTTCTCCGATCGCTACAATATTTTCAAAATGCCAAAAAATTCAGATGATGTCCAAAATACCATCTCCATTTTGATTAAAAATAAAAAAACTTGGTAAAAATTAATGATCAATTAGTAAATTAAATCATTAGTGTTAAATGATCAATTAGTAATAAAAGAAAGAGAAATGCCAACAATTACATGAAATTTTAAGAAATGCATCAGTTTAAACTTATTTTTATTTTCTTATTTTCTTACATTTCTCTGTGTGTAAGAAAATAAAAATGATAAGTTTTTAACATTTCTCTGTATTCTAATATGCATACGATATTAAACGTAATAACATCTCAGAATATCTGCAAGCAAATAATCCATAACACAATTAACTGAAAAAGCACTATTTCTGGCAGGTAGAATGTTACAACTAACAAAGAGTTAAGCAATTGTATCATTGCAAAATGCTATTTTTTTCCTTATACACACTTGTCTACAGACGATCAAAATAATAAAATTTTAATTAATACAAAAGGTAGAAAACGGAACATTAGTTATATAAATTTATTTTCATGCTTGCATATAGAATTACCTAATGTTATTAGTATTACAAGTTGGAAGATTAGTTTGTTCAGTTTATACATTTCGTATAACATGAACAAACCAAATATCTTCTTTTCACATTCTATTGTGAGTATTGGTCATCAGATTACCCACAACAATTTGTCAACCTTTTTTCTTTCTATTAATGACGTGCAATGTATTATCTTCTACTGGTAAAAGCAAATGAAACGATAAGCTAGTAGTTCTCATTGTCTCAACGACTCAAATTCAGCATATAACATAATACTGTTTAATTCAAAAATGTAGCAGCTCTAATTTTTCATAATCATTTTAAGTCAATCCCTTTTTTTTTTTTTTTTTTAATGTTAAAATCTTTTCCATCCTTTATTTTGCTTTTCCAATAAAATTCGATAGAAAATATAGTTAACATATTTTAAAGCATTTTCATATACTCCAATGTGAGATTTGAACGAAATAATTTTTTTGGCATGGCAATTTCCATTCGCGAAAGTGTATGTGTAATAAATTAGTTATCAAAAACACTGCAAATAGAAACTTAAACCCTAAACTATCAGAGAGCATAACATTGCAATGTGATTATCTTTATACATGAAAAAATACATGCCAACATGTCTTAAGTAACTTAAGAAGAAAGACATAATTTCAAACAGGGGTTATATAAAGCCTTGAAATTGCCAATCCCTCTACATGTAATGCAAAGGGATTTCTCTGTGTGGACGTGTATTTTCTAAAAGTCTATAACACTTAGGGAGCCAAATCTTTTTTTTTTTCTACTTTTACAAAAAAAAAAAAAAAAAAAATTATATTAATTATTTTTTAATTGTATAAAAAAAAAAATTCTTCTTCAATTTAACTTAATTATTTAATTCAAGAAATCATTTGCAAAAAGAATTAAGAATGAGAAATGACATCATAGCTCTTTAAGCATATTTATAATTTATATGAATTTTTTTCATTCTTGGATTTATTTATTTATAAATTATTCAAAAACATTTGAGTAAACAAGATTAAAAATTGTTTTTAAATTTTCTTGAAATTAAAATAGTAAGTTTTTGAAATTGAGTACCTTTCTTAATACTTTTTTTTTGTTCATTTAAAATGTTTCACTGCATAGAATATAAATTTATTTTTCCATTCTATTATATTATTCACATTTTATTTTTCATTATAAAAACAAATATTAGATTGTAAATTTTATACATGATTCAAATTCGTCTAAATGTTTTACAACATCTAAAACATTAGAAGAAAATAAATGAAACAGAAAGATGGGCATTATAGAATTGCATTGAGCATTATATAGAATATATAAATGAAAAATATTAAAAGTATTTTATGATTTTACTACCAGTTGAAAATATTCTGAAAAATAAATAAGAAAATATAGAATAATACATTTAAACAAAACCGATGACACGGTTTACCATTAAAAATTAAAAAATAAATAAAAGACATTTCAAAAT
This sequence comes from Caerostris extrusa, assembly GCA_021605095.1. NCBI lineage: Eukaryota > Metazoa > Arthropoda > Arachnida > Araneae > Araneidae > Caerostris > Caerostris extrusa. The sequence continues at coordinate 83,942 of BPLR01005525.1, read as the reverse complement.
AAATAAAATTATATGATAAATAAAATCCTCATACTTCTTTTAAAACACTTACCATTGTTTGAGTATCATAATTAAATTTTTTTGTTGTTTACACTCTTTCCATTAATAAGAACTTTAGATGGCTGTAGTTGATTGCAGAATGTCAGGTAACCAAAGAAGACATCATGCGCTTCAGGAAAATTTCCAATCGTAATATTTGAATATAATATAGCTTCTTGTTTAGTCTAGGGGGAAAAAAATATTCTGAAGTGTTACACTACAAAACGAATTATGAATAACTTTTAAATTGCATAAATAATAAATTTATAATTTTTTATTAGATATAGCTTAATGAAAAAATATTTTTTCAATATAAAGATAACAAAAATAAAATTTTGAAAGATTAACGAAAATAAATATTTTTTAGGCAACTATTTTTAACAAATGTATAACTGCACATTGATTCCAACTGATGCTTTTAGATTTCCCGTGGAAATCCTATAAAAATTAGACTCAACTGAAGCTACTCCATTTGACAGGTGTCCTGATGGCCAATTGACCTTTGATACCAGAGGCTTCAAGTTCGAATCCTGGCGGTGGCATGGATGTTTGTTAGTGGTTCGAATCCACATTGTAAATGCTGGTCTGATTAGCCTAAAGTGTGCATAAATGCCCACAGACTGACAAACCAAACTCATTTGACATATCACACACATACATAAGTTAGATATAAATCTTTAAAAACACAAATCTTCCAAATTTAAAAGCTGTCATCTCCTAGTAGCTGAGCCACTAAGTAGATGCAGTAAACCCTTAGCAAGTGCGGATTTGTAGGACACGATGATTTCGCACATACGCATTATATTGTTAGATTGGTATGAAAGTTACGTCGTTTTTCTGTTGCTCCAATTGAAATGTTCACTATTTCGTTGTTCTTTGCCCGATTTAGAAAATTAGTATTTCCAAGTCTTGATTTTTGATATTACAGATGTTTTTTAATCATTAAATTTTGAAAAATAGGGATATATGGTGGACAAAGAAAGCATTTTAAGCACTTTAGACTTTATGAGTTCTAACTTGGTCATAATGCGACGGAAGTTCATAAAAATTTGTGTTTCATCTTTGGTCCATCTACGTACTGTTCAAAGATAGTTTAAAATTCAGGTCTGGTGACATGAAGCTTCAAGATGAACCTTGCACCGGAAAACCAAAGGAGTTTAATGACGACGCTCTTTAGTGGGTAATGAACCACTATTGAACAAACTTGGCTTTGTCTACAAATGGTATCTTTGAATCCCCCATGAATTAAATGAGAAAAATATGATGGATTCTTTTGTTTTTCCTTTGCTTGCTCGACAACAATATGAATCCTTATTGAATCGTATAGTTACTGGTGACGAAAAGTGGACCGAGTATAACAATGAAAAGAGACAAGGTAATACCAGGTAGTTCACCTCCTATCCTTGCGAAAGCCAATTTGCATAAAAAAGGCTAATGCTTTGCATTTGCTGGAATTGTTGATAACCTATTCACTGGGAACTGTTGCAATCAGACCAAACTGTCACAGCACACCTATATAATAGCGACAGCGGCTAATTCGACTGGATACAAAAATATGTGTATTTTCCATCACTGCATAACTAAAAGGTGTTGTCTTCCCACATGACAATGCAAGGACTCAGTTGGTTTAAATGATAAAGAAGTATCTCCAGGCTCTTGATTACGAATTTTTATCATATTCACTTGATCTGGTACCCTCTGAATACCACTTGTTAATCTCGCTGCAAAATTTTCTTAAAGGAAAAAAATTTCGAAACTTTTAGGAATTTCAAAGGGCAGTAATAGATTTCTTGGTTTCAATGGATAGGATTTTTTTATATATCCGGCATAAATGACCTTGTTGATGGATTCAGGAAGGTCATAGAAAACAGTGGTCAATATTTCATTAATTAATCTCGCTTATTAGCTTAAATATAAGAAATTGAAGTATTCTCAAAAACATAACTTTCTTTCTTCCTCCATGACTCTCCTTCCATGAACTAATGGGATTTGTGGAATTCGTTTAGGAAAATAAAATTTGAAAGCAAATTTTAATGGTTTGCTATGCATCAACACTATTATAATTGTTACATACCAAATGTAATATTTTTGGGAATTTTCTTTAACAACACTTAAATAACATGAAAACTCCTCCTTATTGTAGTTAAATGAGAATATCTCTTATGCACAAGCAAGTGCGATTAAATAAAAAAATATGATATTCACCTTTCTAAATGCCAATTCAACTTGAAGATATGTTTTATGTTCTTGTGTTTCTAGAAGAAGAAAAAAACTACTGTAATTTTTTTAAATTTAACACTGTACTAACTCTGTAGTAAAAGTAAATATATTACCATAAGATATTCCATCATCCCAAAATAGTATTCCCTTAGCTTCTCCTAATTCATCTGGAGCAATAAAGAGACCCATTGGTTGTTTACGGCTAAAAAATTATGATAAAGTGCATATTTATTGTGAATAATACATGCAAATCATTTGCATCATTCATCAATTTAAATTATTCAAATTTAGCAAATCATCATGTAAATCATTTAGTATACAAATAATTTGTTCATTAAATATTTTTATTTATTTATTATCTTTTATTTAAATTTTGTCAAAGTATATTATAAACAATTGCACACAATATGCTATTTTTTTACTCAAATTCTACACAATGTTATGTTTTTTACTGAAAGTGGGAACAAAAATAAAAAGCTTAGTCAAAGATAATGGACAAAACTATTATATCCTTTACATAGATATATAGATATTTCAAAAATAAAATATGGGACTATATGATGGCTCCTGGACAAAATTCTATGATGAATCCTCACAAGTAAATAGTTACACATTTGAAGAAGTTAGACACTTTAAATATATGGATATAATTATTTCTGACAATAATGATATCAAATTTAACAATAATAATAAATTATGACAAATAGGCACTATTTAATATTTAGAAAACAATTTCAATCAAAATTTATTGGCATTAAAACATATAATTTTGTATGGTAGAAAATCCAGAAAATCATTTATTGATATTAGAATTTTATATAAAATTTAATATTTAGAGAATTTGTTACGATCATGAATTTTATTATGACCATAAGCAACCACATATATAATCAAGAGTTATTAGAGTACATCATATTAAATGTTAGGGTACATTTATAGATATGATATTAATCCCCAGTGGAAGCTACTGAGTAATTCAAATGGGGGTTCACAACATATAAATAGTAAAAATACAGATTTTATACTAAAATCTTTATTTACACAGGTATTACTATAAAATATATTATTACAATTATTTATTTATACAATATTGTTTTGTTTCGAAAGTACAGGTTAAAATACATTGTGTTTCTACTAATTAAAAATAATGCAATGGAAAGAATAAACAAACATTTGTAAGAAGAAAAAACAGCAACATGATGGATTTTTTAATGGATTTATTTTGATTTCAAGTTTATGCCTGTTGCCTCACACCTCTAAATGTCTGTGGCTCATTTCCGATGTGGTGTTGACAAGGAAGGATGAGGTTAATCTCTGAAAATTGATAAAACCTATATGGTGTTTAATATTCTCTTTATTTAAATTTTAATTAATTTCTTCATTTCTGTTTAAGGGTTTATGTACACATGCACACCAGCAGAGTAGCTGCCACAATTAATTCCATTTAAACAACTTCAGAATTAAATACTGAAAGGAGAGAGATAGGTATACTAGATCGTTCTGTTTTTTTATAAAAATAATTTACAATGATTGGAATCAATGGACAGAAAATCTATTCACTTCACAGAGAGAATAAATTAAAACAACCTTAACCAATTTCGACATGTAATGCTTTAGAAAAAGACATAAATTTAAATGAAGAACACATGCTTCTTTTTGAAGATAAATTAATTCAATATAGACTTACCTTACAGAGGTTGAGATATTAGGTTTTTGTAAAGTAAGGATATAACCTCCTCTCACATGCAAATTGATGTAACCATCATCCATAAGTGTCATGGTTAGAGCACTGCCATCTTTTACAATTTCTCCCTAGAAAAAAAAATGTAACATATGATATAGTGGCTTAAATAACATTAAATTTTATTTATTACAAAATGTAATTTAATAATGCATATAAATATCTTATAACAATAATCAAATGAAAAAAATGGAAATATTTTACATCCAATAACTAAATAAAAAACATTAAAAATTATTTAATCTATTATTTTCAAACAATAAATCATAATCATATATTTTAATGAAGTAACCAGTAAAGTAAAGATTAAAAAAATAAAAAAATTCCTGTTTTACATTTGATATAGTTAATTATTTTCTTGGAAGAAATATGTTAACATAAAAGTTATTATAGTGTTTAGTTTCTTTGCTATAACTTGCTGCAATATATAATATTTTAGTAATGACAAACAGGGGGTCTCATGTAATATGTAATAGTACATAGTTGGAGGACGATAAATGGCAACATATCATCTCAATATAAAAAAATTGATGCATGATATTCTAATGCAACTTAGAAACTATAACACTTACCATTCTAATTTTTTTCTCTGATGTTATTATTGTTTGACTTTGGGTCTAGCCAAACAAATTACAAATAAATTCTAATTAGTTCTTTTTAGTTAAATAAAAACCAATTTTCTGTCTCACAGTAGGAGGGTTTTCTTCTAGGAAACTAGTTGCTAAACTGAACTAGCTATTACCTATTCTTTGATAAATAAATCTTAGATAGAGATAATCGTTATGTGGAGACTTTGCAGGGATTATTTGTTTTGTTCGAATGGGTAAATGAATTTTTATTTCATTTTTTGTTTGACTCTTTAAGTATTTCCCACTTAATTGCCCTAAGAAAAAAAGTCAAGTTTATTTTGCACTGCATTCACTCTTTTATCTCATCGCATTCTTCTACCTGACAAAATATAAAGAAAATAAATACCCGGACAAAGCTGGGTAAACTGCTGATACACTAATAAAGCTCTATTTTTCGAACCCGTAGTTCATACCTTAAGTTTGCATTACATTTCTTGATTTTTAAAATCGTTTTGGATGTCAAAATCATACAATAAAATAATTTATTCATTCAAAGGTTTAAAAATCAAAATAAAGAAATCTGTGTAAAAAATGTGGTAAAAAAGAAAAATATCACGATATGCATTCCATGAAAATAAATAATGCTCTATACAAGAATCATTTCAATGCTATGTATAAGAAGATTTCAAATAGCTTTTACACAAAAGTAGAGCAAATTTTTAAGCGGTTGTTTTATTTGCTATATAGATTTTTTAAAAAAATCTTTAACAGCTAAGTCAATTATTAATTTTCCTTCCTAAAAGAGTATTTTTAATTATTATTCTGTGGTATTTTATCTCCATTCCCAAACATTATAGCGATGGGTCAAAACCGTATAAACAGTATGATCATTACAACATCAGTATGCATGACAATTATTCATTTAAAAACAAATAATTTAAAATAATACATTACATTAACATTAATATATACAATTGCACTAATTGTGATTTTCAAAGCATTGTTATTAATTAAAAATTAAAATTTTCTCAGCATAATTAATTTTAATTAATTATAAAAATTAAAATTTGTTAAATAAAACTAAATGACAATTTAACAATGAATTAGAGAAGGTGCAAAATAAAAAATAATTTTGAACTATGAACATCTTAAAAGAATACAAATTTAATTAATTGGATAATATTTAATTTTAGATATAAATTATTACTTATATGATTAGATAAATAAAATTAAATCAATATCTTTAAAAATTGCTTGCATTAGTTATATGTTCTGTATTCAAGGTGATAGTTTTAATTAATAACATAACATAAGACTGTTAGAATTACAAAAAGAAATAAATACCTTATAAAAATCGTACCAAATACCAACTGGAAAATAAGCATCAACAGATCTAGCATTCTAAAAAATTAGTATAATTTATTATATAATAATAGTAATGCAAAATATCAGTTGTTTGATTGTTGTATTTAATTAAGATTTAAAAAATTTATAGATAAATATGTATTGAAAAAATAATATAATGCTTTAAAAATATATGGAAATATGTTTTTCATATACTTTTTTATTGTTTTAATGTTAAAAGCATTTGTATCTTAAAGAAAGAAAAAAAATTATTAGGCATAAGGCATCAATGTGTACTAAGAAAGATTCGGTACCAGCAGCCAAGACAAAGAAGTAAAAGGTTGCGACACTAATAAATACTACAAATCAAGTTGCATCTATTAAGAAACGTTTTTTTAGTTGCTTGGAAAGTCAGTTTTAGGATCCTTAAATATAAGTTAACAATAGCACTAAATTTGTGAGACATCTCTAATTACATGATTACAAAAATACATTTTTAATATGCAATGATAGTCAGTCTAGCCATAGTATTAATAAGAAATAAGCACTTGGATAGGGTATATTAAGTAAAGACGAAGACAACATAATGTATAAAAATAAATTTTGTAATGTATGATATTAGAAGTACATAATTTTCATAAAAACAATTTTTATACTAATTAAATGGGACTTGCCTCTTCTACAATTGGACTGATCAACAAAGCTGTGCCCCATAGAAATTGATATTTAATATCCCAAGCTACTTTATCTTCTGGAAATCTTTAAAAAAAATTACAAAAAATTTTTCAAATAGAAAATATTTGAATATCAATGAAATATAGTAACAAATGTTCAAAAATGCACAACATAGATAAACAAAAATAATGAAATTTATAAAATAAATTCTATTCAATTGACTAAAATTACTATAGAAAAATCTATCATACAAAGTTGTATATATATATATATATATTATCCAGCCATAAAGAAAAATTTTTTGAAACATAATTATATGAGAAATTCTGACCATAATATTTCTTAACTAAAAATAATTTTTCATTATTGCACATTATACTTTTGTAGAAAAACGTTGAATAAAATGTGATGCATAAATTAGTTGCATTTTATTTTGGTAAGAATCATATAGAATTTCATTTGAATTTTTCAAATTTTTTTAAAGCAGAAAAAAAGTGGATTAATCATCTATGCGCTAGATTTATCACGGTAATTCAATAAATAAAATTTATCAAAAGATAATATTTTAAATTATACATTGAAATAATTTTAATTTGTGTTTTTATTTTATGAAGATACAATATAAAATAGAAATGAAAATAAAATTATAATTTTTGACAAACCTTTAATACTTACTCATGAAACAAAGGACGAGCAACTGTTGAACCTTCAGTGTGGGCCAAATGAAATAATGTATAGAGGTATGGCAAGAGCTCATATCGAGAATACAAGGCCTTATTAACGAGCTCAATGAATTCTTTTCCAAAACTAGCTGGATCTTGATCCTAAGTAAAATTAAACTAATAAATTTTTACTTAAACAATATAGGTTCTACAACGATATTTATATTGGCAAAAATTATTTTTATTTTATAGAAATAAAATTGCTCTTGTTCAAAGAAAAAAATCTTAAAAGGTGTAAAATAAAAACTTTTGCATTTAAATGAATAAAAAATTTATTTATTGCAAAAGAACAAATTAAAAAATTCTACACATAAGAAAAACTATACTTAACAGATTTGCTTCCACAAAGTTCTTAAATCCTTTATTCTCTTTCTATCATTTATTCTTTATCAATATGTTACTACATATTACATAACCCTTACTAAATTTTTTTCATTTAGAAACTTGACAAATATTTACAAAACAGTTCACAAAGTATACACTGAAACTTTTTTTTATGTGATGGTACATTCCTAATAATTAGATATACAAAGAACTACTGATTTTTCTATTCATTTATAACAAATAAATGTGAAAGTTTTCATTTTTAAAATTATCATTTTTAAAAAAATTTAATTTTAAAATCTTAATTGAAAACTAACAATTCTATATAATTATTAGAACTATTATGGCTTTTTTAACTTTGCACAAAAATGAATAAAAATCATTTGAATTTTTATTATTATTATTATTATTCCAATTTGAACAATGTAGAATTCTCATTAAAAAATTGCACAAAAGTTTCATGTGTATATATGCAATACATAAAAATATATTTTTCCGTAATTTATATAATAATAAAGTTAATGAACAATAATTTTCAACAATATATTATAATTAATTTTAAGTTAAATAACTGCAATTTAGAAAATACATTATTTTTATCCTCTCAAATTATTATTTTGAGAAATATATATATAACTCAAAAATTATCTATTCACATATAAAAGTTAAAATTATATTGCTTACCAATAGTAATAACTAATTCATAATTACATACCTTAGAATAAAGAGAATTATGATTACGACTGAGGGGGTAAAAAGCTCCTAATTGCATCCAACGCAGACATAGTTCTTCAGTAGTGTTAAGAGCAAATCCACAAATATCAGCCCCAATCTATTTAGAGAATTCTTATTTTTAAATAATCTATAAACTAACTATAAGGAATCAAATGAGGAGTAATAAGAGTTAAAATTATTGCAAATATAAATTTTCTAAAAATTATTTTAGTTGACATTTATTCATAAATGTCCCTAAACATTTGATTAAGCATTACCTAATGGATTACAAAACAGAAATTTTTTAATATAACAAAAATTAGTTTAATATATTTTTATGCTGGGAAACAAAGATATCAAAGAAACTTGGAGCAGGTTCTTTTTTACGTTGAGCTAAAAATAATTTGATTTTCACAAAGACAGCAATAAACTGTAGTTTTTAAAATTACTTAACATATAATATTAATAAAAAAAATTTATCAAAAATTCAATTTGAAAATTTAACAAAAATAGTAGAACATAATTTTATTAATGAATAAAATTAAACAGATTCTTACAAAAGGTATTCCAAACAAGTTGAATTTTAAGATTCCTGGAATGGAAGCTCGCAGTTGTTGCCACGTACTCAGATTCTCACCTAAAGTGTGAGAAACAAAACGACCAGAGCCAGCAAATGTCGAACGACTCACAACCATTGGCCGACTACCAGGTATAATAATAGCCAATGTTCTATAAAAAGAAGAATTAAAATTCCTTTTATACAGATATTTATCCACAATTATATCTAGCAACAAAAAGAAGAAAATTATTATATAAATAATTATGAAAATTAAAATTTAATTAACTAGAATTATTTATTATTATTATTATTATTTTTTTTTTTGTAATATTTATAGAAACATGTGTTCATTGTTTGTCGTTGTAACTCAAATATTAATATTTTTAAACATTATTTTACTAAAGATCACTATTACCCAATGAAATAAATAATAAAACAGTCATCTCAACATTTTGCAAATTGTAAACTTATTAGAGATGGACGAAGTTAAAAGTGGTAGATGACCCAAATTTACTCAGAAAGAATTAATGTTTTTGGTACGAACAGAAAGATATTATTAGTATTTTCCTAGCTGGTTCAAATATAATAAATACTAGAACAGCAGACTAAGCATTATAAAAAGAATAAATTATCAATATTGCTTCAATGACAATTTATAATGGTATAATTTTAAAGAGGTAACTGCATTCATGTTTACAAGTACAGATGACTTAATTGCATAACTTTTCCTAATTTTATAACACAAATACTCAAAACTCTATAACTTAGAGATCTTAGAAAAATTGAAGTGGTTTCCAAAGATAATTTGTACAAGTATAAAAGGATAGGTATATAGATCCTTTCAAAAATACAAAATTTTAAATAATCAAAAAAATATTCGATGAAATTTAGTCAATACAATTTACAATAAGTTACTATATAATACAAAACACCCCTTAAAATACAGCATGTGTATATACATATATATAACTTTTCTTAAAAAAGTGATGTGAGTTAGTTATTTGAAGAGGAAAGCCATAAAAAGGTAAACAGTGAATCTTCATCTAATTATAAACTTGTAACGAGGGGAACTTATTTTAGGTCACTCTGTTTTGCCAGATTGAGGATTATTTACAAAATGCAGTACGGGGTTTGTAAACATCTCAGAAAGTATGGCCTTTATCATTATTATGTAGAGACAAATTCATTTGTATAGTGTGATTTTGATATCACTTTTTTAAAACATGCCTTTAATAGGTAACTGAATAACTTCCCTTCTTTAGTCTTTTCCTTTTAGCGGCTTCTTGACAAGAGAACTAATGAAGAGTCGATCTTCATTCGAATGTCACAGTCTGAGCTCGAGAAAAAAGACTTGTTATCTCTAGCTGTGAATGACATTTGGTCTAAATTGGGGTCCATGAGAACTCTTTGATGTATGGAAAAAACCGTCTCTGGTCGGAGTGGGGCCGAGACACATAACACACACACAGAGGATTGTGAAAAACTGGTTTATAATTGGCTAGTGATGTTGACTCAATAGTTCTTATAATCTCGTGTGGATGAATAATTACTCATTTTTTATTTAGTGTTTAAAATTATGTAGAAAAACTTTTTTTTTTTCCTCCTGCAGAATTATTGAATAATAAACAATATAGTGAGATAAAAATAACTATTCACACCATGGTAAATATAGTTATACTTAATCCTATATCGAAGGATTTTCTCGTCTCCTATATACCTTTTCAGAGGCACTATGATATGTGAGTTAAATCTTTTTTAATCTGCCACGCATCTCAAAATTACTGTAATTTCCAAAACTGATCATAAGACTTTTATCAATAATTTGTCTTCCAAATGAATGATTCTTATAGATCAAAATAATAAAAAAAAAACAAATTTTTCTGGACAATGTAGCATTTAAACACAGCTGGCAAGTTGACCAACATTAAAACTATAATGATAATTCTGAAAACAGCTTTGTTAAGCAAGGAAAAAAAAAAAAAATTATAAATACAGATTTTGCTGAAGAACATCCCCCTTCAATGCAATTTACAGCATTTAGCTTTTTACAACTATAAGAAATGATTTTCAAATGTTTGAATTGCATCATTTTAGCAACAAATCACAATAAAAGAATCTTCATAACAATAATAAACAGTATTAAAGTTCCTTACCTACAATGTATTACATTTTACAACATGCTTCTCTAAATGGACTCTCGTCTTAATTCTACATGACTGATAAATGTTTTTTTGTATAAAACAACGTATACCGGCTTGATGCTTCTATTTAAAATGCATCTTTTGAAACTATTCTCATCTTTTGATATGTCTCTCAGTTAAAAGTGTGAAACAATATATTTCCTTATAACTATCTGTATTCATAAATTAAACTACAAGAGTATATACTGTGATATTCTTTTAATCCCTCACCTACATCTAAGAGAACATCTTAAAAATCCCCATCCCCTTAATATTCTACTCTTTAAAAAATATTTCTTATATAATTATAAATTTCTTTGAGAAACAGGCTATTGGAAACATTCTTTGAAAAATCTGTTCAAGCTTTTTGTCCAATGTATTCTTTTTTCCCCACGCAAATTATGAATTTGTAAATAATTATTTGTTCTTTAGAAAGCCATAATGGATAAATTAAGGTCAGATGAGTATAATTCTCAAGGTCAAGTCAAAAGATGCTGAAAATAACACCTTAGGTACAAATGTAATATTTACTGCTTTCAAATACCACTTTACTTTTTTGAGAAGGAATATATTTAAAAATATTTGAAATATATTTAATTCTTTTCAAAAGCTAATCACTAGTTACTATATAATAATTAAAATTATGTCAAGATTAATCCTATATTATTTCAATTGATACAGGATGCCTTAAGTAGAAAATTGAAATTGAGAAACAAACAGTTATTTTACAGTAAAACATTATTCTAAATTTAAAAAATAACAACAATTATTTCTCAATTTCCTTCAGAAAAACAGTATGAACAGAATTTTCTTGAGAACGATACCTTTCTTATCACATTGAGAAAGATACCTTTCTTATCAATGTGCTATTTTTATATAATTTTAGAAATGCATTTATTCTATTGAGGGTGCAATCAATAAAAACATTTTATGAAAAACAATAAATTTAAATGAAAAAAACTATTAATATTGATTCCATCTATATGAGTATTAAATCTACAGTTAAAAATGAATCTTTAATTAAAAAAAAAAAAAACCAAAAATAAATTCATAAGACTAAACTTCCTTAATACAGATTTTTAAAAATTAAACTACTACAGAATAAATCTGATATACAGAAGAAATATTAACATAAGAAAACTATTATTATATTAATTGCTTTTAAATTCTGTTTAATTTACCTTAGAAGTCTTGTCTACAATTAAATAAATGTTCCTAGATTTCAAATTAAAAAGCTGATTTTTTTTTTTTATATTAGAAATTATTTAGCGTCTCATAAGAAGCAAAATTATCAGACTAAAAAAAAATTTTTAAAAGCATTTCAATTCACCTATAAGTCACATTTGCTTGATAATAACTATATAAATTATGGATATCATAATGTTTGCCAGCATGATGTACAGCATCCATACAAATTGTCTTTTCAAAAGTTTGCCATCATGTTTGGATCCAAGAACACCTGAAAGATACAGTAAAAATTTAACTTTTATGCTATGAAAGTTAAAAATATTCCCAAATATAGGAATGGTCTGAATAAAGTTATAAAAAATTCAATTAAAAATAAAGAAATACACTAAATGACCCAAAGTCACGGAATACATCTTATTATTGTAAGAGTTCCTTTTGCCTGGCGAAGTGCAACAACTCGATGTGACATTGACTAAACAAGTCATCAGAAGTTCTCTGAAAAAATATAAAGCTATGCTGCCTCTATAGCCCTCCATAATTGTGAAAGTGTTACCAATGCAGGATTTTGTGCCCAAACTAACTTTTCCATCATATCCCATATATGTTTGATGGGATTAATGTTTGGCACTCTAAGTGACTAAGTTATTCACTAAAATCGTTCTAAATGTTCCGCAAATCAAACGAGAACGATACTTGTTGCTACTTTTTCTGTAATTCTCAGATTAAAAAGGGTAAGCACTTTCTCTTTTCTTTTCAAATGCTGTATCTTAGTTCCACTGACCTTTCTCTTACGGTGACGTATAAAAAATATGTGCTGCGATATAATTATACACTTCCAACAAAAAAAAGATAAAATCTTATCAACAATTGCATTAGTTATTCTTCATGGATTGTAGCAAAATATATTGTCAATTGAGCAACAAATGAAACACATATTACAATAAATTGTAAACTTCAAACCTTTCTTATTATTTTAATTTTAGATTCCTGTTGATATACTTATATTTTATGTAGTTTTAATGCTCTTCTCTAATAATCTTGCATTTAATTCTAATGGATTTAATTTAACCATGAGAAAACTTTCTAACAAAGTTTCTCAACATACACTTCAATATAATTACCTAATCATTATTTAAATATGTTTTTCTGCATAATCATTTATATTACTTATGATTATGAAATACATACCTGCTCCATAAGGTGGGTAGTTTAAAGATGTTTTGCTACATCCAGTAAGTGATCCATCTACAAAGTTTGATGGTTCATTCATATCCTAAAAAATATATATTTGTATGTACAATAATCTGTTTCTAAATCACACAATAGTTAACATCATAATTTTCTGCCTATACTCTACAGTTATAATTATTGGAAATGTATGGGAGGAAAAAAAAACCAATCTGGTTTAATACAAAAACAAGTCTTACTTGTTCATTTTTTTTTTTTTTTCTTGACAGACCATGTACTATTTTGTACCTTTAATTAAATGTTACACTATCACACTATATATTTTTTTTCTTAAAAGGTTTTAGATATAATATAAAAAACATTATACAATTAAGACAATGAGAAGTGGATAGCTGGTAAATGCACATAAAAACAGAACAAGGTTTGCAGAAGATATTAAATAAAAATAAGCAAATAGTTAATAAAAGTTCCATCCTAGAATTAAATAATCAATTTTAAAGATACAAATAGAAAACAAATTTTTTATTAATAAAATCCTCTTTATATATATATATATATATATATATATATATATTAGAAAAAATAAAAACCATGATCTATATTATAATTAATTATAAATTCATTTTTAACTGAATTCTTCTAAGTTTATGTATTCCCTTTCACACTTAGCATACTACAAATATGTCCCAAAAGTATAATTATCTTCTATCATTTACAATTCTCACACATAGTCTAGTTTCATACTTTATTTTTTTAAAACATCTGCCTATTTTGCTCTGACACTGAAATTTTGTTTATTATTTTTGGAAAAGAAAAGATACTTCAAAAAGCAATTTTTCAATAAGTTTTTTAATGAAACTAGCTTTTCAGGTTAAAAAAAAAAAAAAATCAGATTGCTGGCAATAACCTATAATGTGACCAGAAAATTCATTACAATATAATCCAAACATTAGAAGGTAGAAAATTATAGTAGCAATGGTCAGGAATTATTATACCAATAAAAATAAACTATTACCATTTCTTAAAACTTTTATAATCTTCTTGCTAACAAGGGAAAAATAATTACAAAATGCTATTCCATCACAAATTGACCCCTAAACATTTTTTAAGGTTATTGTCTGTTTATTACAATATAGATTCCATTTTAATAAAGTTTTATGAACAACATTATAGTCCTTTTTTTATGGATATTTCTTTTTTCTTTTTGTCAATAAAATATTTTATCAATCATAAACAAAACATAATTTAAACCATTTTATATGAAAGATGTAAAGAAACAAAAATTTACTTACAATCCAAAGTCCATCAAATCTAATGGATTTACGAAACTCAGTGCACATCTGAGTCCAATAAGGTCTAATATCCGGATGTGAAAAATCAGGAAAGTATGCTTTACCAGACCAAGACTATAAATCAATTAAAAACTGATTTACTCTATTTATGATTTTACATTTTGAATATTGTAGATACATTATACCATAATTCTAGAGACATTATACTATTTCATTAATCCTTTACTAATAAAAAAATTTTTTATTAGTAAAGGATTAATGAAACTAAATAATAATGATCAAAAATATATAAAACTATTATTAAAAAAATTTTGATGCTTTATTATTTAATACTGCATTAAATATTCACATTAATAACTTTCAAAAATACAATACAATTCAAAATCGACTATTTTAAAAAAACAACAACTAAAGAACACTTTTCATTATTTAAAGTAATTTGAATGCATCAATTACAAATTAATTTGTCTAAAAATTATTGAAAATAAAGGCCTGAAGTGCTACCAAATTTTGTAAATATATCAGGAAAAAAAAAAAATAATTTTAAATTTCATTACAAATAATCAAGTAAAATAAGTATATAAAAAATTTTATGCAATAAACCAAAGCTTAAAAGTAATATAAACCGTACCGCGCCTTCTAAATATGTGCCATTTACTTTAACAAAAACATCTCTATTGATTCCAACATCTAAAGCTGGATAATTAGATTCAAGAGTTTTGTTACTTGCTATAGCAGGATCCTTAAAAAGAAAAAAAAATATATAATAACAGAATGCATAAATATTTATAGACTTTTTTTTTTTATAGAAAATAAATTCACATAGAAAAGAATATAGAAAATACTTAGCTGATAACTTGATATTGAAATTTTATATATATATTGTGGTGTTCTCATACTTTTAAAACCTAAAATTAAACAATACCCAATCCTAGAAACACAGATACTGCGTTTTTACCCAACACACACATTAACCATTTTGAATTCCGCAATAACCCATACCATATTTTAAACCAACAAGTTTGCATGCCTTCAGTGACCTATATAATTGGAAAAGGAAACACACCCCCCATGAAATAATTCACAAACAAATTCATAATTTTAAATATAAACAAAAGTGAATTTATTATTATTTACAAATGTTAAACTTGAATTAAAATCATTCAATTAACATTATCAAGTAATGGTATAATTCGAATAATGCATCAATAAAAAAAATTATATTCTATACACAATTTCACCAACAGAAAACTATGTTTACTAATTAAAATAATATGAGGATCGTCTCTACAAATCAGTATTTGCAACAGCCAGGGAAGAGGGGCATTATTTTTTTTTCTTCAAAATTTCAGTTCAGTAATAAGAAGCATTAAGTCACTTACATCAGTGGATGCTTTTCAGTCGGGTAGCATAGAAGTCTTGTCCACATCATGTCGCATGGATTGTGCAACATTCTTTTCAAATGACGCTGCTGCCAGGGGGTCTCCAGCTAACTGGTTGAAATCGAGAGTCGGGCGCCTAAGCCCCATGACGGATGAAGTCTATCATCACCGTTCAAAGTTTTGTGGCTGCAAGGGGCAACCGCTCATGGGGCTCTTGAATTGGGCATGAAGTCTCTTGTCTTAGACTCTGTCATTCGGAGACCACGTCAGGGTTTCTATATCTGTGCCCTCTAGCACATCATTACGGGATGGGGCAGCTCTCCCTCCCTTTATCGTCTGTTGTTTTTAGGGCGTCCTACATCTTGCTCTCGCTCTGGGTTCCTCCTTCCTTCTCCTGCGATGTCCATCACCTCCATTTTATAGTTTCAATTTCCATTTTATTATTTTCAGTGGGGGGGGAGGATGGATGATTGCCGAAACCATATTAGAGTCTATATCTGTTGGGCAGACGCACCCCCATCCATAAATCCAAATCCCCGTCTTGATGAACTGATTTCTTGGTCATCTGGTCCAAAGTGTTTTATGACTCCTGCCAATTAAAATACTTTCCCCGATATCCCTTTCCCCCCAGCTGTGGTAAATGACCTGCACTCACCAGAAACGAGTCATCCGGTCAGGTGCAGAGACCAACAAGCACCCCCTTCCAAGGAACTCACATGGAATGTAGTCTAACATGTGAATTATACAATAATTATATAAAATTTTACTTTAATAACAAATATCGCTCATATTGACATGACAATTTACTGTAAAAAGATAGATTGATCATCTATGATAAATTTACTAAACAAGTTAAATTTTTGCCAAAATTTGTCACTTTGCAGCAAAGTACAATACAATTTATTTAATAACAATAGAGCAAGTAACATTTTTGTCCAATAGAATTCATTAATTGTGACATTTTAATAAAACGTTGAAAAAAGTGAAGCTGTAATTAAAGTAGTACCTTAAAATAAATAAAAGAAATATAAATGTATATGCTATTTATTTTTTAAATACAAGGTGTTAAAAGTATACATTTATACATTTTCGCTTAAATGGGTTTTACTAAGAAATATATTTACTGTATAAAAGACACAAAATTATAACATTTCAACATGGCTCCCCCTGAATGTTTAGACACAGTTGCTAATATTCTCCTGGACAATGGAAGTTTAACCCTTCTTCTCTTTTGCTGTTGTAATTTTAGTTACTGCAAACATAGCTGATTGCTTTTATTTTATCCAATGCTGCCAATTTTTATTCTGAGTTTGACAAAACACAACCAAATCCCAAACCCTCTCTCATAAAAACTTTCATTTAAATAATTATGGAGAACAATGGTAAATGCAGGTACTGCATACTGTTCGTTTTACAACAATCTCCATAATACTATCACATACTAGTAGTGGCTTAAGATATTGTGGTAAAATAAAAAAGGGAAAATTTTTCAGAAATAGTCTTTTTTAACAGCATGAAAGGCAATCTTCAGAGCTTTGACTTTGCTATTTCAATCCATATATTCACTTTGGCTCAGTATTATTTAAATTCTTTTATCGAGTGGGCGTTCTTCTGCCCAGATTCTAGAAACATGACCAAAAATGTGTTTTTGTCACTGAAAAGCGCCTTGAAGAATAATTCTCATACTCTACTGCTTTTAACAAATCATAATACATACTTATCACACTGCTAGGTCATCAGTTTCATGCTATACATAGTATAAATTTGTTTGACAATGTAGAATTCTAAAACAATGCAATGCAGAATAACAAGTTTCCAATTGAATCTTCATATGAATGATTAGAAACTACATGTAATCCTTTCTTGTACCCTTTGCATATTATGGGGTATCATCCCAAATTTAGGTGAACATCCATTTCTTTAATGCAATCAATTCACTTGGATTTAATGACCAATTTTTGATAGCTACTTTAGTAACGGCTAATTTTCTGAATTTGCTTGTTATTTCAAAATAGTAGAAGCAATAGCTGTTCTTTATCCTATTGATAGCTACCTTTCACATTATTTGCAAAACAATTGGAATTTCAAACTTATATTTCTCAAAGATGTATATAGACTTCTTATACATCTTGTATAAAATATATAATATAAAATCTTTTTAAAAATTTTTAATAAAGTTCTCAATTGAAAAGTATCAATTGATAGCAAAAATAATTGTTTTATATTTATATTTCCTTTTCAACTGAATAAAAAATGATTACCAGAACAATTACAACTTTCTTTCCCTTTTCGTGAAGTTCATCAACAAAAGCAGGTAGATTAGAATAACGTTTTTCGTCAAATGTGAAATCTTTAAAATTGTTCATGAAGTCAATATCAAAATATTGAACATCCTGAAAAAGAGATTCAATTTAAAATGGTAAAAATAAAGAGCTAATCACAAAAAATTAAAATTCTAAAATAAATATTTTGGAACTACTTGAAAAAAATTACTCATAATTTGAATATTTTATTACCCACGTAGGAAAAGAATTCATATGAAACTTTTGCTGTTACAATTAATAAATAATTACACTTTCGCAGAGTAAAGTAAGAAACTAATATAAAATATGATTAGTGCAACTTTTCAAATGAATTTAGAAAATTTCATTATGAGATCAAACAAATTAGCTAAAAGGTCCTACATGATAGTTTGTCTACGAACTTAATAACACTAAAATTAATAATAATAATAACAAAGTTAGTATACGTAAGGAATCCTGGCTTCCTCTGTGCGTTTAGTAAGAGCTTTAACATCTTCTATAGTAGCATATCCTCTTTTAGATAGCTGAAATCCAAGTGCCCAATAAGGAGGCATACCAGGCAAACCAATAACCTAATTAAAAAAAAATTTGTAACAAGTTTATATGCTTAAAAGTAACTCTGTGATGATTTTCATTCTATAAAAATTATTTTTTAAAAACTGAACTAATTATTTTTATTTTTTTTATTCTAAAAAAGAAATTTATTATTAATTTCAGATTTATTTAAAAAAAATGACATTGAATATATTACTTTTTACACTAAAATATTAATGAACTTAAAATTACATTTTTATTTAAGTTCACATAAATTTATTAATAAAACTTTATTTTTTTAAGAAACACCATATCATAGAAATAATAATTCAGGTAATTAAAGCGATTTCAATAATCTGTTATCTTAAGAACTTTTATTTAAAATGAGGGTAGTGGAAAGCACTTACAAATATAGTATATTTATTTCCTATTAAAGAATTGAGATTTAGGAATTTTAAATTAGTCCAGAGAAGCTTCTGAATTCATAATTGCACATTTTTTGTAATGACGAATTTTAATTTTTAATTAATTTACATACAATTTAGAGTAAAGTATTTTTTAAAACAAGAACACTTACATTAAAATTTTGATAAAGCCAGCTAACTTATTAACAACTGAACTAAAGGAACACTACATTTAAGTGTCAATGCTATTTGCTATAAAAGTGGTCTTCCTGGATATCTTATAAGGATGAATTAGCACACAAAATAATGTTTTCATATTTATAACGGTCATACATAACAAATAATTACATACACAGTGAGTGCATTGAGATATGTTACAAAAATTGTATGTATTCTATCATTTAAAATTGTACTAGATTAAACCTATAATATTCTTTCATAAAGCAGCTAGAGTTAAGAGTTAAGAGTTATTCTATTAGACAAAATCTTTCTTGATCAAACGTTCAAAGAAGATATTATATTACTGTACAAATTATTATTAATTGATTTTTTTTACAGTAAATAAGTTGTTTTGATAGTGTAAATAACAAAAAGATATACATAAAATAAAAAAAGTATGTAATAAAATCGAAATAATAACACTATAATACCTAAAAAAGTAAAGAAGAAGAAAGTAAAACAGAAAACATTACTTCCATATATTGCTTAACAACATCCTCAGGGGAAGGGCCAAGAAAAATATAGAAGTCTAATATTCCTCCAATGGTGCGAAATGTTAATGCTGGTGCTGGTTGTAACACAATTTCTAAAAAGCATTTTTAAACATGGATATGAAAATAAAATATACATTTTTTACTTCTATAGAAGTTATGTAGAAGAGAATAATCAACAGAAACATACAACAAACAAAATAGATACTTACCAACAAATATGAATAAATTTCACCCTAAGAAAGCTGCATATTCAGATAGATAGGATAAAAGAAACCAAGAAAAATTAATAAATAAAGTACATGCATAAGAATATGTTACATTTTATTCATAGAAAAAAAAAAGTAAAAGAGCATTAGTAGTAAAAAAATTCACATAAAGAAATATTCTTAAGAATATACATTGATAGAGTGTTAGTAATGAAAATTCAACAAAAGAAATGAAAGCATAATTTATAAATTATTTCCAAACCACCATATCTTCCTACATACAAAAAAATTCAGAAAGGGTAAAACAAGGAATTTTTAATGAAAAAAATAAGTTATAAGTTTATTAAACTTTATACAAAAGAGAACTTTAATATGATTTCTTTTAAAATAAAAATATATATTTTAAAATATTTTTTTTTCTTTCTTTAAAATATAAATGCTTTTAACATTAAAGCAATAATAAAAAGGTTATGAAAAACATACTTCCATATATTTTTAAAACATTATATTTTGTATTGTTCATTTATTTTTCAATACATATTCATCAATAAATTTTTAAAATCTTAATTGAATACAACAGTTTAAACAATTGATATTTTTAAAGCAAGATACAGAAATTGTTTGCACAAAGAATTTTACATTAACATACCCATAGCATTACTGTTAAGTAAGAAAACACCATGTGCACATCCATCTTCTTCAACATTCATATAAAATGGATGAACACCATACAGATTTGAAGAACTCTATATAAAAAGAAAGGGTACAATTCTTTGTCACATTTATTACTTTAAAAAATAATATTTAAAAAAACATTACAGTGGAAAAAAAAAAAAAAAAACTTTTTCATAAAAATTTTTTGAAAAATTATTATTTTAATCTAACAATATTTTTTTAATATTATTAAAAAATAACTGTAATTCAGGTTTACCAGCAGTTTTAGTTCTTCAATAAATAAATTACTTTGTTATCAAGTCTCTTAGTTGTCTCAATGCTTGGAATCTATTCAAAGAATCATAGTAATTTTTAATATTTCTCTACCATTTCTTTACTATTAGTTAAAGACAATTTGAAACATTTCTCACAAGTTTAATTTATTTTATATGCTTTAGAAATACATTGTAAAAATGTAAACATGAAATTATACATTACAACTTTTATTAATTTATTTACAATTTTAATCCACTCACATCATACAGAATGCAATAATAAAAAAAAAAAAAGACAAAAAGGAAAATCTTAATTGAAAGAAATTTAATACAAAGCCTGTGACAAAAATTTAAATAAACCAATAAGAATAACGTAAAAAGCAATTTAAATAAACAAATAAGAATAGCTTAAGAAAGAAATTTTTAAAAAATTAACCAATAAGAAACATTGAAAGTACTGGATATATCTGATCCATTCTCCCCAAAATAATACCCATATATTTTTTACGTGTAATAAGCTTATTTCAAAACCACAATAATAATGATAACTTTCCATAATTATTTAAACAACATAGACAGATATAGATGTCATATTCCCAGTGCAAGTTTACTTATTATATCTTTTTTTGCTTACTTAATTCTATAATTTTTATTTAGATCAGAATTCTGACATTTCACATTTTAATTTATTTTTAATTTCTTGTTAGTGGCCTGGTTTAAATGAATTATAATATGTTATGATCTACTATATGAGAAAATGCCTTTTAATTTAAATTTTCCATCAATCTTCAAATAAACTAATAATGACACATTTTTGCTTTTTGAATCTTGTAATTTTTATTATTAAATATACATTGTATCAATACTTAGTTCAAAAACATGAATGCCTTTCACATAAAAAATATCAATTGATTAATCAGGTCCTTGAAGAGATATCAATTAAATATTGAATTGATTAAACTGTTAAAAATTTTGTCACAAAAAAAAAAAAAAGCAAAAAGATGTGCATAATTTAAATCAAAATATTTATTCCGCAAATTACTTTTATAATTAAAATAATTACAAATTGAAAATAAGATTAAACATTTTTAGATATAGCTTAAGCTACATAAGAAAAATAAATATTATATGATTTTTAAATAATTATGAAAATGCACACAAAACAGAAGAAGAAGAAAAGATGTTTTATATTCAAGTAGTTGCAAAATTTAGTAATAACCATAAGTAAATATAATACATTTTATATTATAAAAAACAATACCAGGTGAACATCAAGTGAAAAACAACATCCAAGTGATTCCAGGCAGAAATATAATGAAATGAATGAGAAAATATAATCAAGATTAATTATTAATCAACTTTGCAGTAGTCTTAATATGTTTTTAATAAATAATTATTCAGATTAACTAAAACAGCAAAATATGAAATTCACTAAACCAATGTAGCAAAATATTTGTTAAGACTAATCTGCCATTAACTTTTTAAACCATATTTTTCAAAGTGAGAAATTAATAAACATAAATATAAATTGAAGTACAATTAAAAAAGAATTGATGTTTTTTAAAGGTATTTGGTAAGACTTTAAACACATACATTCATCAACTTACATCTGTTGAAGAATCTCGAGCAAAAAGACTCCATTTCTTCCAATTGATATCATGCTTATATGCTGCAGTTGTATGCTCTCCAAATCCATAGATGTAGGGGTAGCCAATCTTGTAGATATTTGTATATATTGTTCCGAAAATATCATTCCTGGAATATTTGTATCAAATCTAAAGAAAATGTGTGTCACCAAAAGATGTATTATTTAGAAACAATTAATAAATATATAATTACAAAGTTATGAAATGTTTTTGGTGAAATCATAATTTGAAGCATTAATTTCAAATAATGTAATAAATAATCCAAATCTTTACATAAAAATTACATATAAGGATCAATAAATATAAAATTAATATGTAAAAATTTTTAATTTTTCTTGTGAATAATAATTTTATTTATAAACATATTTGATCAAAATGAATAAAAGCCATAATTTTGAGCTAAATTACTGCAGAATATTTTCCACTTTTATATCAGAATTATTTTTTTTCGTAGACTTTTTAAATAAATGAATACAGCATGGATAGCAGTAAAATAAAACAGAAAGAAAAAAAAAAAACATGATTTGGATATTAGAAGCAAATTAAATTAGATTTGCATGAAAAATGTATTTAAAAATTCCTCAAAATAATTATGTCTGAACGTACAAATTACAATTCGTTCCCTTGCTTAACAATGACACAGTACAAAATTTATATGAAAAAAAAAAAAAAAAAGATAAATTAAATATTTTAAAAACCATACTCACACCTTTTGGCTGATTTAAGTCTCCTTAAATTAATTTTATTCTCATTCAAATTACTATAATGATAATCAGATCTTCATCCTTAATGTCTCAATTTAAATATTTTCTATTATCTGATTTCATTTTTAACTGATCAAAATATGACAGTAATTTTTGTATGACATTTTATTACTATATTGTATTTTTTTACTGTTTGAGTCACATATGTGGATAAAAACTTGAGCAACTATAATAAAACACATCTATGTTTTAAGGTCAAACTTCCTTTGATGAAGTCTTGTGTAAAACACATTGGCATACTTTTCATATTCTCCTTAAAGAATATGATGTATGTCAATAACATGTTAGTTAAAATGTGCTGATATGCTGTCAAACAAATGCTTAGAACTGTTTTTGAATTATTAACTTTGAATTTTTTTTTTTTACTATTTTTTGGTGATGCAGTAATACTCCTAGATTTCAATTTTCATTCAAATTTGTACTTCAGGACTCTTGGGCTCTCTTATCTAATATAATATTTTTTAAATATTTATATTACAATAGTTTCTGTTTCTCTTTTTATGATGAGAAGAAGGATAATACTCTGAGAAAATATGAATTTATAATTAATTTCTAACATAATCTGAGATTTTCAAATTTTTATCAGCATGGCATGAAAAAGCACCTTTTTGCCTCTAACTTAAATATTCCTTTTCTTTAAATTAAAAGTCCTATTAGCTTTTTAATAGTCATGTTAGCTTAGTTTTCTGGTTGTATTTTCTACAAGTAGTACTAAGCCCCTTTGTCTAGAATATGTTAAATTAAATTCAGCAGATTCAACTTTAGTTTCTATTAGCAATACATAAATATTAAATGTATTAAAAGTATACTGTTATACAGAATGTTAATTAAATATTTAGTTTAATTATTTGTAATACCGTTACTTTACATAAGGAAATGAAATGATTATTAGCATACATATATTTAATTTACCCTTATAAAAATCTTCAAATATTTTTAATCAAAATTCATTGAAGTGAAATGTCCTTGTTTTTCAGAATAAAGTTTTCAATAACAATATCAGAAATGGTGTAAGTTCTTAATGGGGTTTTTAATACTTTAACTTCATAACTTTCAAACAGAAAAGCTACATTTAAAGTATATTTTTAGAAAAACAGGTAATATATAAAAAAAAAATTTGTAGAATCAATTCCTACTTTTTTTTTCACTATATTGCAGAAGAGTCCTTTACAAATAATTTTCATTCATTTTTTAAGTTTATCTGGCGTCATCTATTGGTAGATATATACAACTTAAATTTAAAAAAATAAAAATGATTAATTAAATTTAATTACTTAATTAATATTTGAAAAACTGTATTAACATCAAGTGTGTCATCCACTACAAGTTTAAAAAATGTATTTCAACTTCAACTTTATTAACGATCGAAAATTTGAACAAGATATATATAGGGAGAGTGTGAGCTAATAGAAGGAATTGAAATAATCAAGATTATTAAAGGTTTTCTAATTAAAAAATGGGAATTATTTGTTAATGAGTAACCAAAACTTTAATAAAAATAATACCAGGGAGTATTTATAACTCATAAATAATATTAATAAAGATTTAGATGTACATTTACATCATTAATACGTTTAAAAAAATTAAAAAACAATTAATGTTATTTTGTTACAAGATTTTTCATTATGTTACTTTTCTAAATAATTTATGATAGTTAAACTTTATATTTATAAAAAATATTCTATTCCCTCCTTTTTATTTTATCTCTATCTCTTTCCTTACTATAGTTATCTCCTTTCCCTTGGTATAGTTCTTGGATTCTAACTTCAGAACCATTGCCATAAATTATATATGCATTTATATCTATATATCAAAAGTAACTATCAATAATAAATAACTTTAATAGCTTATCTAAAACCCTCGTATGCTAAAGCTAAATATATATACATATATAGCTTTAGCATATGAGGTCTCTAGATAAACTATTAAAATTCTAACATTTGTATCTATCAATACAATGTGCGTACAACAAGAATACATTTTTATTTTTAATTTTAAAAGAATAAGTAAATAAAGCAAAGTGATTTTAATTCTTATTTTCTGTCACTGTTGATATTCAAATATATTTGAACATTATTATTAATTTATATAAAAGGCGATCAAAATAAAATTAATGAACAAAAATTCTTACATTACTGTTTCAGTGTCATTCCTTTTTACAAGAACTCCGAATTGAGGTTCATTCACAAAATCTATGGAATATTCAGTATCAACTGGAGATTCGGCAGGTGGAAGTGGTACTTCAATAGGAACCTCAAAGCGTTTTTTTGCTTTATCTGCAAACTTCAAATAATATATTACTAATTGAAAAAAAAAAAAAAAAAATGCACAGAAAGTAGTCAACACAAAAAGTTATTTTTGAAATTGAGTTCTACTCATTAATTTTTAAAAGAATGAGTACAGACTGCTGTGAGAGAGTGAAGTACAGACTGCCTCAGCCAACTTTGCAAATATAGCAATTTATTTATACATATATAATAAAAAGAAGTACTTATATTTTAAAATATATTTTCATATTAGATCAATAGAGCTAATAAAAAAGAATCAATTAACACATGAAAAATTTTGGGTAAATATACACTAAAATAAAAAATACAAAATGACACACCCAGAAGGGGTTATCTGATGGTAATAAAACTTTTTGTATGCAAAATTATTCTGTAGAATATACAAAGCGATTCAATTTCTAGTCAATGAATGAATAAATGTTTTAATTTACATAAAAAATAAATTTAAATGATTTTAACCCCAAATCATGATAAATGACTGTTCTTATTTACTTAGAAGATTTTATAATACCTTTAATCTAAGCCGATTTTTTGTTTCAAAATATACTTGAAGACTAATAGTTTCCATTTCATCACCAAACATTTTCATTTCAGTGGTGCGTTCTAAATCTACATGGAAACCATTGGATGTTTTCCTCACTTCTTGATATGTATAACCATATCCATCTGGGTAAAAGCATAAAGGTTGAGATTCTTCTGTTCTTTGGACCCAAATACATCTAAAATGAAAAATTTTAATTTTTAATTTATAATAAATAATAAAATGAAATAATTAAAATTTTAAAATCATTCTGACTATCAGAACAAATTTTTTTTTTTTTTAAAAACCATAATTTCTTTGAAAACCAACAAAATATTTATATAAAAATCTCTTTAAATATGTCTTTTAAAAAGCTCTTTTTAACTTCTAATATTCTTAAGGTACATATTTTAATTAAATTTTTTTCTTTTATTAAATAATTTTTCGAAAACTAAATTGAACTTTATTTTTAGATAATACCTAAGGTTTTTTTTTTTTATAATAATGAAGATTTTCTGGAATAAATAAAAACTGAATTTTATTAAAAATTATTCAACTCTTTTTGGAAAATCATTAAAAAAATATATACAGTGGGTACGTCATATTATTAGACCCATACCAGTAATTGTGTTAAAAATTATTTATTTGTAATAAAAGAGGACAATAACTAGATCTTTTCATTAAATTTAGGTGTTGCCCTGTGAGTGATTGTGCCGATAACACCTGTACAAATATTGTTTTAAGAACTGGCAGTACTGAATTGTGAAATTGTCAAAAGCTCATAGAGAAGCTGAATGACATCTGGTAATGTAATGCACACTTCCAGGAAGTGCTAAAAAGTTGCACAGGTAATGGCACAGAGAATAGCAGCTCTCATAACAACAAAAGGACATCACACATAATATTGATTTTTGTGAATAATAGATTTTCATATAATTTTTACAATATAACAAAATTCTTTAAATCAAGTAAATGTGTTTCATTTTATATGTCATGATTCCAATTAAGATTTTGAGCAATATAAATGTAATTATAGGGTATTTTCTGCAATGGGTATAATAATATGGTACATTACTGTATGATAAAGTAATAACTAGAATACCATTCAAATTTGAAATTTTAAAAACTCAGCAGATTTGAAGAAAGAAAATCAATGACACAACCTCATTTTTATAGCAGATCAATAGATAATTTAAGTTAGCATTTTAGCTTTTTGATAATTGTCTTCAACTAGATTCAATAATGCCTGATTTTTTTAGTTTTATCTTCTAAATAGGAAAAATTTTATAAAAGGTCACTTTCCTCTAAAAGAAAAGAAAAGTAAAAAGCCTTTTATCTTGAAAATATGTCTCTTATTTTGAAAAAAAAAAAAATCACTTGAATTCATATAATTAAGACTTGTAAACCAATATTTCATTTGAAAAAATCTGAAAACGAATAAAAAGTAAAATCCTAAATTTCAAAATTAAAATGAAGCTTATCCTTGATAAAGAATCTACTGATGGGATTTCAAGGTTAAGTATAGCATCAAGTATAATTTGACATACTTTAATTCATTTAGCATAATTCCTTAATTTTATACCAAAGCCTTTTACAAGTTATAAAAGAGAAAAAAATAAATAGATATATTGTATTTTCCAAAGATTTTTTTAAATAAATCCACCTTACATTTGTATGATTATAAAAAGAATATACATAACATAGTTTTGAACACTTTCAGTAGCATAAAAACAAAACTTTACATAAGAAACTGATGTTTATTTGAATGATTAATGAAGTAAAGCTATTAAAAATACACAAACAAAAAGCTTGAATATGGTGAAACTATAGTTAATGTTAATCAATCTAACATTTTCAACAGCATTGAGTTTTGAATTTTAAATCTTCTCTGATTTCAAGAAGATTAATTGCATATCATCAAAATAAGCAAAAATTGGGTGATCTGACTTACTAATATGTAATCATTAATGTTGATTCTCAGTTGTTAATTGAAACTTAATATTTTAACCATTTTGAAAATGATTTCAAAGTTTAGATTTTTGATGGATTGTAGTCTCAATTATTGTAGTTTGGATTTTCTTTCATATTCCTGAAATAAGAGTTGAGTAATTTGTAGAGAATTAAATATTCTATAGTGAATAATAATTATTAAAAAATGCTTCCAAGTACCTCAAATAGTTTACTACTTTGAATTTTAGCCATAAAAAACCAACGTTTCTGATCTTTATTTTCTAAAAGCATTTAACTCAAGAGCAATAGACAATCCTTGCATTTCTACCAGACGACATTTCCTCTCTTTTTCCTTTGTTTCCTCGTGTAATAAAAACATAGTATGAATATCATTTCAAATTTTAAACTATATTTGATTAAAGTTTAAAATTTACTATGAGCAGACTAATTCAAGTTAGTTAGACAGATATATCTCTTATTCTCTGGTCTTTTCATATTAATAATTCAAAGATGTTTTTTATGATTTTATGACAAAGTTTTCTATAACCATCAATATCATTAGTGTATTCACAGGAAAAGAAAAAAAAAAAAATTATAGCAAAATTCTTATAGCAATAACTAAAAAATAAACCATATATTGTAAAACAACAGTTTTATTTTAAAAAAAGAAAAAATAAATTAAATCATGTTGAATATATATATACTAAAGTACAAGAGGCTTTCTTGTGAAAATCATTTTGATTCACAGCATTTAAAGTCAAGGAAATCATAGGCTTGCATTCAAAATTAAATTATAGTTAATGCATAGCCTTTTACAATAGACATATTTAGCAGCCATACATCAATAAGAAAGACATAGCTCTTAATTTAAGTAGTATTAAATAAATCAGGCAATGTCAGTTTATAATAGAGAAAGTGAAGTAAGATTAATGTTAACTGAAAATAAAATTATAAACTTTTATTTCACATTATCAGAAATAAGTGTATTCAAGAAATTAAAATTCTATGTGGTATAGATATAAATTTTGAAGACAAATTCACTGTATATTATTACTTTCTTACATTTTTTTTTTTTATTACTTCTTAACATATCAGAGCATTTTAAATATTTTTGCATCTTGGCTTTAAAATAGTAAAGGAAAATAATAATTATAAAAACCTTGCTACAAATTTAAAATTGAAATTAAAAAAAGTATTTAAAAAGTCTTCTTTCAAAAATCCTTTTTGTAAGAAAAACTAATGATTTATTATTTAACTAATCAGAATCACATAGCGTATATTGTCACATATTATTCATAAATTTGTCGATTAATAATTAGTACTTCAGCACATCTTTCTTTCACAAGAAACAATGATGCACACTAGGAATAATTTTCAGATAAAAAAATTATTAATTATAAAATTAAACAAACAATTGAACATACAACTTTAAAATACTATGCAATTTCACATATAATAATAATTAATGAACACATAACAAAATAAACATGATCCAAACTGAATGAAATTAGAACTATAAATAATAAAATATAAATAAGTAATAAAATTTGTTAGGTATTCCTTCCTTTAAAAAAAAAAAGGAAATTCCAATATTAAAATCAATGAAATACAGCTAAACTTACATGAAACTTTTAAAGCTTAAAAGCATGTAATAATAACTTACCCTCTATCCAAACATTTTCATAATTGAGTGGCATATCTGGATTGCAATCTATTCTTATAAAAAAACTGTTTATATATACCTCAATATATAAAATGATACAAAATAAGGCTATCAAAGCTATTACACACAAACCGTAAAATAAATACCATTTTGCCTTTTTTAGAAGTATTTCTTTACCTTTAATAGTAAAAGATCTGGGAAGTTTAAGATTAATTGAATCGGAATTCGATTCGTCGTTTGTCATGTTTTAATATTAACAGCTAAAGTAAATATGCTCACATTCTACTACAGAAAATAAACAACTGATCGACAGAATTAAAAACAAATAAATAAGAATATTTAAAAGAGAGACGAGTGAAATAATCTTTCAATAAATATGGTTGCTAGAAATTGAACAATATTGTGATTTCGCAACACAAAGCTGAATCAAGATAAAATGATGCAGTTAGTATGAATTCAGAGGGATATCTATTGTTTGACGCAAGTGAATCGTCAAGGAAACATTTGCAGATTTACACAGAAGCATAAAATAAAGGAATGTAACAGTACCTTCTGAAATTATGAATAAGAAAGAATAGACCTACCTTTTAATAACGTCCGTAAATTATATGCAAAACAGCCTTGAGCCGACGAGTTTGTTTGTTTATGTTCTACACAAGTTTCGTTTTTGATAGTCACGAATACGATTTAGAAACTAAGATAAAATATTTTTTTATTACTCTAATTTAGCTAGATACTCTTACTATAATAAACATAAATTTGATAATTGCTTTATTACTGATAAGTTTTATATTTATAAATTAAAAATTTTGCTTATAAATTATTTTTATAATTTAACAAAACATAATAAATAATTAATTCAAATATGTCACATTCAAAATAAAAATGATAATAATAACAAAGCAGATTTTTAGATATTTAATTTTTCGCGTGAACAAAATAAAACTGCAGACTGTGGCTAATTATTATGATAGATAATATAACTGCAACCTCTGATTTTGTAACCATGGAAACCTTTAAAATACTAAATTGAGCAACCAAGTGTTTGTTTTTATCCTATTTAACATCAGGTTGTTTTTCCCCATATTGTAACAAATAAATAACCATTCGGATTTACCTAGAGATATTTCTTTGAAATGACTGAATATCAAAAGAATTGTAATCGGTAAAAAGTTTAAAGAAGTTGAGTGTCCTTCAGAGAGCATATATAACTTAATATCTCGCTCCCCAGAAGTACCTAAACAATCTTCAAGGTGTGATAATAAATTTCTATAAATAATATTATTTAAATTAATTAAAAATCTATGTTTTATAATTTATTTCTTATATTAAATATAACTCTAAAAATGGTTAAAACTAAAGTCGCTTAAGGTTTTTATAAAGAAGAAAAGTTTTTAATACACAAAAGAGGTTTAAAAAATTTCCATCTAAATTAGCTGCATGAATAAAAATTTTTTAAAAATACGACATGTAGAAATATGTAAGAAATTTTCAATACTATTTTAAAAATATTTATTTAAATAATTGCAGTTTGTAATTATTAATTAATAATTTATTTAAATAATTCATTTTTAGAGAACTATTAAACTTAAAACTATTTAAAAAAAATTCCCATCTTTTCATTTAGAGAGCAATAAGTCATAAATTTTTTTTTTCCTTCGTGCATGGTTTTTGTGTTTTAATTTGCAAATGTACGTTTTGATATTCATTTAAAGTAACACACAGTCAATTTTCTTTAGTGCTATTGAAAATTCGGTGGGTTAGTGTTTCTCTGATTGTCATAGACAGCTCCTTCGCAATAGACAGATGGCGACTGAAGGATTTATAAGGGGTACCCTGCTTTGCATTTGTGTGCCATGTGAAAAAAAGAAAATTCCTATCAAGTAATTTGACTATTGATGCGAAACGCTTAATATGCAATAAATAGAGTATCCTTAATTTTCTTTTGCACAATCCATGGAGTCCTTTGTCAAAATCTTCATAAAATCTCCTAAATTGCAGAAAGCAGTGACTGCAACGAATATCACCAGCTGATTTGAATCTGAGTTCTCTGCTGCTTACATTATCACTGGGCCACGAGTAGAAAATATCCAATACTTTTGGGCAAATTTTGAAAAATTTTTTAGGGAAATAATTTAGTTGTTAGCTTTCAGAGTAACTCTTTCAACACTTTGTGTTTCTTAAACAGCTTATGAAAAAAAAAATATTTTCTTTTAACTTTTCTATCGAAATTTATATACTAAAGATAAATTTATTTTTCGGCAACTGCATACTAGATTTTTCATTGAGCATTTGAATTTCATAGAAATTTTAATTCCTTTTTCCATTAATAAATTCATTAATACTGTAATATGTATTTTATTTCAGTCTTTTAAATAAAAATATTGATTAGAGATGATTTTAAAATCTTTTAAATGTATTTTTTACCGATTTTAAATTGTCCTATACTATGCGATATGCCTTGTTTCATTATTCTAAAAATTCCACTTTAGTACTTATTGATTTTGTTTTTTAAAGTTACATCCCATAGTATATGAATTATAGAAAGGCTCCCATTCAACAATTTTACTGTTAAGAAATGAATCTGATTTGCTTTTATTCCTAATGGTTCAAAATCGTAATTTTTCAGATAAATGATATATCGAGTGCACATATCTAGAACATGTCTGTTCATTGCGAAGTTTCTACTTGCAGAAATTTCAAATGCTTTTAAAGTGTGTTTTCGATCTAGCATCCATTTATGTTAAACAACAGCAGCTCCACTAATTTATATATCATATTCTATGCAGTATTATTTTTATGTATGTTGAGTAAATTTTATAAGAATTTACTTATTTTTGGCCATCTAATAGCAATCTACCTTATTTTTCCTTAATTTTCAGTAACCAGTGTATAAAAAAATGCAAAAGATAAATTCAAACAAATACTCTTAACATGTAAATAAAATGATATTATTATACAATATGAGATTTCGTTGTAAAGTTTAATTTAAATATCTTTCCTATTATGAATATATATATTTTTAAATAACTTGTATTTCATTTTTTTACCTTGATTAAAATAGAATCGAATTTCTTCTCGCCATGAGCTTCCTTATTTTTTATTGCTTTTACTATTATTATTATTATTATTATTATTTTTTTTTTTTTTTTTGATGTTTTAATCTGTTTTTACAGATACCAATCTAAACACAACAATAAAACCAAGAAGTTCTATGAATCTCAAAAAGAACCTCATAAAACTATGGGATATGCTAAAACCCCTCTCAAGAGTCCGAAAGAATTTCTTAAAAAGCACACAAGAGAAACAAAATCAAATCACGGTCTGTCTAATAAAGATTTCTTTAAATATTAAGATTTTTTTTTTTTCAAATTATTTAACATAACAAATTGTATAACTCTTACTACTCGATGATGTGTATATTATAGTAGAATTATAATCAGTACATTAAAGATATATTAATAGTATACTATAAGAATTTAATCAAAATTAACAATTAATATAATATATATATTAACTACGTCATAGCATTTCTAGAAGCACATGGATTAGAAATATTTTGAATATTTTAATTAATATGAATTCCAAATCTCTTGCTGAGCAATGCAGAACTAAAAAAGTTATTGATAAAAAGTGAGATTAAATCAAATTTCTATCCTTTCTTAAACTGAAATATGTTTGAAAAATCTTACGAAATATTCGTGATGGGTAAGTTAAAGAAATTTAGCATGAATTTTCAGGAAAAATATATAATTATTGTTGTAAACATTGTATATTTTAGAACACTTTAAAAATAGTAATTGAGAATTATTTATGAAATGTTTAATTAATTAATTAGATAAATGATTCCCATCTTTGATAGTACAATAATAAATATTGTTAATGATATAAATATATGTTACAGGAATTCCTCCTATGTGAAAAAATACTATCGTAAAACAATTAGTCTTTTAACAGAAATCTCATTTAAAAACTAAGCAGATTAGCAGAATACATTAATTTTAAAAATAGTATACTTTTTTCAACTTTATCTATTTAAATGTCACTGCTGTTAAACTGCCATGTATTAGCGTATATAAATTCTTTTTAAAATCAGTTACAATTTTAGAAGAATTTTTTTTCAAACATATATTAAAAACAAAGAATTACTAATACATTTCATAAGTAGACTCTAATTATTTTAAATTAATTGGAAAAATCTTGCTGCAGTACCATAAAAGAGAATTTCCTGTGCTCTAGCAATGATATACAATATTCAAAACATTTCGTCGGCTATCTTTTAGAAATAAAAGAATTAAGAAGCAAAATTATTACGTTTACAAACTTGGAAATATGCCACTTTTGTCTGCGACATAGAGAAAAAAAAAAAAAAAAAAAAAACCCTACGATTTTAGATAAAGATTGAAAAAGCAATGCAGCGTTACTTATGTAGAAGGAGATTAAATAAAAATTGATACGCTTGAACGCTTCGTAACACATAGTGATGAATAAGATGTCCTAATAACATGGTTTAACCAAAATCAATTGTGAGGTTTTGGGTTAGTATCTATTAATAGCTGTACTGTCCTATACACCGTCAGAAATGTATCACTGATGGCTCAATGATGAACGGCATTTTCCTATTCTAGTGTACTTTCGTACACTACAGCACCTGGGGAGGAATTCGTTCTCATGAACGATAATATCAGGCCATATCGTACTCGACTAATGGCCGATTTGCTTTTTGACGAAAGAAGACTTCGTCACTACATTCCTCAAACATAAACGCAATCAAATATGTTTGGGTCATTTCAGGAACGGTTATTTATTTCTATCCCCCAAGAATCAAATAAGCAGCTGTAAAACTTCCTTTCACAGTAATGGAAAAAATACATCAGCCCCTCATTGATTCTGAGCTTCATAAGTGTTCACTTTGCTTTGGCTCAGAAGAAATTAACTAACTTACTAGAAAAATCTCATCTGAGAAATCATATTTTTATTAATATGATACATACGAATTGGGGCCTGAATGGTCGAGTGGCTAGCGCTCTGGCGCTCGGTACCACAGGTTTCGGGTTAGAGTCCCGGCGATGCCATGGATGTTGGTAGTGGTTCGAAATCCACTTTAAGCCATAGATCCGATCTCCTATGACTGCAAGAGCGTTTCGGAGCAAAAGTCAGACTTCTACCTAAGGGTGTTCCATCACAACTGAAGCTGCTTCCTTACCCTTCAACCATGAGTCCATACGGCTCCTTTGGGGCTTGGTCTAGATTAGATATATATCAAGCGGGATAAGTAACAACAACAACATACGAATTGCGCATTTTTCATTTATTGACAAATGTAGTGAATAAAATTTAATTATTTCATGTTCCGTATTTTCATTTTCTCACATCGTATAACACTTAAGAATAATATATCAATTAACATAACCTACTTTCACCTGCAATTTTTCTTCAAAATCATTCCCTAATTATTTTATGCGATGTTTATATTCTGCCATTATTTTATATTACATTCCTACGATTATCAACTTGTTGATCAACATCTATGCATTGTTTATCTTAATCTTCAATTTTATCTTACGCAAAAGCTGTTTCTTAATATACCTTACGTATTGTTAATAACTCAAAACAAACATTTAATTACTAAGCGAGAATTAGTAGTGGTTCAAATGAAATCAAATTTCAAAATAAATCCATATGGTTTTCTTTTTAAATGAAGTAATAAATGTTTAAAATATTTTTATTAAGAAAAATAATAAAAAACAATTCACTGAAATGTAATGAAAAAAATAGAGGGAAAAGTAAATTAAATAAAGCAGTAAACTTGGTATGCAGCTTATTTGTCATTTCGAATGAACAAATGGAAAAAGACACGAAAAGAAAAATTACACGAGTAGTTTCAGGTCCTCCGTCTCTCGTTCCTAATAAAAGTTTTTATTTATTTCTTGTTTTTAAAATTATAAATATATAATAATAATATATATATAAACATATATGAATATGAAACTATAAACATAAGTATAAACATAATAAATATATAATATATACTATAAACATAATATATAAACATAAGTGAATATGATTAAAATTTCAAAATTTTTTTGATAATTTGTAATTTAGATGAGAGAATCTTAAATTGATATTATCATAACTCGAGTTCTTCAGAAATATTTACTAAATATAAGCACAAAGTTAAATAAAAATCAGCACTATAATAATTTTCTAAATTTTAAGATGGTACAAGAATCATTTCCGACAATAATTTTACGGAAGAAGTTAACGAAAGGCTTTGAAAGACCTAGAATTTTTTGAAAACAAAAAAATAAAATAAAATTTTGAAAAAATTCTATGAGATGTTCTATGAATATTTTTGAAATATTTCTATTAAATGTCGTAAATCTGGATGGTTTGGTTATTGTGACTGCACCGATACACACACATTGACATTTATTATTATTGATGATTGTAGTTCAATCAGTTAACATTAGTACATCTTTCTGATTTCAAACTTTTATTCTAGAAACAACAGCTTTCGCTTGTTTGGATAAAAACCACAAGAAACCACCAGTGCCAAAGCGGAATGAGACTCCTCCAATCTTCCACGAAAATAAGAATTTTGTAGCTATGAACAAATTAAATGCTCTGAGAAAGCCGCCTCGAAAACCTGCCAGAAAATTGGTAGATACTAGGAAAGGTGATTCGTTTTTCCTCGAATTTTCCGGATGGGTACCAAAATTTTCAATGAAAAGGTAGAAAAAAATTTATTCGACATGGTTTAAATTCATCATCTTTTGACCAAAAAAGAATTAATTTATTACGTTATAATGCGATATTGGTATTGAAAAATAAAGGCTGAGTAGTTGAACCTTCTTGGAAAACTTTATTATCCATTGTAATTATCCGAATGCAATGGGTAAATACTTCACATGTATGTATCATATGTAAGAGGTTATGAAACCCTCTTATAAACTAGTAAAAAATTGATGCGATCTCATTCTATACTCAATGTATCCGTATTTCAAAGCAACGATTACAATCCATGCTATTAGAGGAATCAAACTAAATCTATCCGCCAGACATATACGCATGCAAGCACTGGCGCACGAATCAACATTTATATTAATTATTTCATGAAATTCAATCGAATTACAATGCAGTTTATATATTTCAACAGATTAGATTTTAAGTTATGATTTTCATTCTTGAAAAATATAAAATTGCAAAAATCTATTAGTCTATCTTTGTAGCTGTATGAAAAAAATTCAGAGTGGTGGAACATGGTTTGTTTAAAAGCGTAAAAATATTTTGTGTAATTATTTGAAAATTAATTGGTAATAATAATCATTCTGAAAAATAGGTTATTGGTGTCAAAATATATCCTATTGCGGTTATAAAACAATAAGACTGAATACAATAGTTTAGAAAGTGACTTTTGAGATATTATTATCTTTTAAACCGCTTCGAGAAATACAGGGTGTCTTAGCAATAGTTAAAATTCAACTATAGAGTTAACAAATTTCAACTACTTCTAACAGGAGTAGGATATGTATCAACGACTCGGAATCTCATAACAATATTATGTCAGAAATGTTATTCAGTGATTATATGAACACGGAACTAGAGGATATGTATGTGGCTTAGAGGTTGCTGAATGATATCAGAAACAGGCGTAGCGCTGATACGCGCAACGATATCTAATGAGGCATACTCATAGCCATAGCCTCCTTTGCTATGGCTATGAGTATGCCATAATAATAAGTGCTAGTGAGTGATGATGATGATAATGAGTGATGAGTGATGAGTTAATGATTCAATAGTAACACATGTAGTAAAATGCAGGTTTGAATGCATTTGTAGCGTGCAGTGTAGTATCTGCTTTTAGAAATAAGGAGATTCGATGGTTATTTCGAGACGACTTTATCAATTCGATGGTTTCTACAAGCTGTCACTTTCAACCGTTATCTGAGAGGGGTACTTTCCATACAGCCTTCATGAATCATGTATGAATAGTACTAGACTCCAGACATGGAAAAAACTACCAGATCTGTTACAATATAATCGAAGTTCCAGTACAGCACTAAACCAGGATGTCACTCAGCAGCATTTGGAGGATTCTGCTTAAAAATGGCATCATTAAAAAATGGCATCAATGGATTCTTCATTCGTCTTTGATACTGTTGACTATTTTATTTTTATTGATGTACATTGATTAATACACCACATATTCACTCATTTGTTGTCCTTTCATTTCTGATATTTTCAGTGTACAGGTCAGGACACGCGTCAGGTTTTCTTTGTATTTCTGACCTATATTGCTATATGATTTAGAGTTGTTTAGATGCAGCCTACTCTTCCTAGGAATTTGTAAAATAAATTTAGAGCCACCCTGTATATAAGTATAAAGTATATAAGTAGTAATGTATATATAAGTAGTAATGTATATACACCCTGTATATAAGTAGTAACTTTATACACATACTAGATACTCTATAAGTATAAAAGTATCTAGTATGTAGTATATAGTATAGCTTATAAAATAAAAAGTCTTATATAAATAACAGAGATTTTTTTAATAGTTAAAACAGGCATTTGTTGCATTATTCTTTTAATCTAAAATATTCCATATATTTATTTCTTTTTATCAGGAATTTGGATCAACTCCGAAGTATCTTGTTCAGCGATGTAAAGATATTGATTATTCTAATGAAATGCATAAAAGTCTTTACCTGAGAAAAAAATTTCGCAAATTAAGCGAGGAGGAAAGGAATAATCTATTAGATGTAAGTATATTTCTGTAGTAAGGAAGGATTTGTATTGACATGCATTTCAATTGGTGCATATATAGTATTAAAAAGAATCCTGATGGTTTTCAAAAAATAATGACACAAAAACTGCCAATGTTAAAAATATGATTCTTGAGCAAATTTATATGAAAGGGCCTACATTTAATAAAATTAAATTATTTATAATAAAATATAATAAATATATAAATGGCATGTATTTTTATATTTTTATTTATATTAGTTTTAATATAATTTAAGTTTTATCTCATTTAATTTGCTGCAATAATTGCTTTTAAATCTTAATAATTTTTTTTCCTTATTATTGTTTTTTGAAAACCGACAATTCTTTAACACTATATTACAGATGACATTCAAGTTTGATTAGACAGAATAAAAAATAAGAGTATACTTCTTCAATAATGGAGATGAATTTTTAAAAAATCATGTGTAGGTGCTTTTTTTTTTTTCAGAAATATTTTGTGAATATATTTGGACATAACATCGAATTGTGTGCTTGGGCATAGAATTGTGTGTGTGTCAAGTTTCCTCCATTCTTCGATCATTTAATTATGACTGGTCTTAATCATTAAGTTTTTAATTGATTTTAATTTTAGTTTTAATTATATATCCTCATACTCTAACTTCCAGTTCTCTCCGAATGTGTTCTAATGGATTTAAATCAGGTGATTAAATTGGTGTTTTTGAAATTTGTGGACAATTATAGACACATCTGAGACGAACGCTGAGAACCAGATACTTGATCGTTATGTTTTTTTTTTTTTTTAATTGTTTCCAATACCCAAGCTTTGGGGTAATATTTTTGAATTATTTTTAAAAATATTTAAATAAAGAGTATGATTCCTTATGTCATCAGCATGTACTAAATTACAAGCTGATGTTAGCATGCACCCTTCACGAGGACGATCTACTACCATGCTTTACTGTTCCAAATTAGTTCTCGACATGAAGTTCCTCGATTTTTTACCTCATAAAATTATAAGCCCATCAGAACCCAAAATGTTAAATTTACTTTCATCTGCAAATAAGCAATTATTTTTATATGTGTCGCTTATTTATAATTAAAGTGTTCGAACACTTTTGCAAGCCACTGTAAATAATAAATTAAAAATTTCTCTATTCGAGACGATAGAAATCATAACATCAACATTTACTAAGTAACACTTTGACTTGCCAATATTTTAAAATAATAAAGGAACATTATTTTAATATAGAAGGTGAATTTAATTATAAAATACTTTAAAACACTATGGAGCAAAGAAAACAAATACACATCGACAATCTTAAGAAAATCCATTTCTTTTCGCCAGAGTCTCAATATAATACATTTCTTTGTTTAATTAAAATAAGACGCATGAAATCAATAATCGAGTCCTCCCTTTTTCCATGTAAATTACTTTGCATTATTTACTAATACAAAAAAAAAAATCAACACTCTTTCGAATAATAAAGACATGAAATGAATTTAAATTTAAAAATAAATTATCCGTATGAAATATCCACAAAATGACAATATTTTTTATTTACAAAAAATTACCAATTACCGTTTTTTTATTTATTTATTTCTAATTTATCACATTTGTATCAAAAAATTTCCAAAAGAACAACTCCCAAATATGGACATTTTTTATTATGAAATTGTGAATACATAAATAAAACGGATTTAGAATATAAAAATTAATTTTGAATTCAATATTCGAAACGAAGAAAAATTATATTAAAAAAAAAGAATACGAATAGAAAATCTTACCATTTTATTTTCAAGAAAGTTTCTAACAATGAAACGCTCTCACGTCGTTTTTTTCATTCGTGAAAGATTTGTTGGCGAATAAAAATAGCTATGGCGTCATATTCTCGTAATTTTTCGCAGACGATTTTGAATTAAAAAGTTTGAAATAATAATTTTAAAATAAAAAAAAAAAAAATTATGCTTAAAAGTTACGATTAAATATTTTAATTCGTTAAAGGTTATAATTCTTGTTTAGTTAAAATATAACAAATAATATTTTTTTTTTTTTTTTTTTTTTTTTGTGATTTTTGTTCATTAGATTAAAAAAAAATAATGAATTGAATAGAGGGAATTAGATCTCTATGCGTTGCAGCTTAAAAGTTTTAAGAAAAATAAATTATATATATATACAAATAAAGACACACACATACACTCATGTATCTGTGTATCTAACTTTTTTTATACTTATAAAATGAAATACTTTTTTAAAAAAACTTTACTTCCAGTTCATTTTTGGTCATGATTGTCACGATCTGGCTCCATCGATGTTTCACGCTTAATTTCTTTTTTAAAAAACATGCATGACTGCTCGTGATAATGATAGACCTATATATAATCCTTGGAAAAGATATTATTTTCGTAATATTTTATGAGGTATAAAAAATTTCTGACAGGTACGCCATTACACACAATATATTTTTGCCCTTTATTTAATTATTTTTATTTTAAATATAATTGTTTAGCTGCAATTGAAAGAAATAGAAAACTTTTTTAGAAGTTTATAAATTTCTTTCCCCTGATTCTTTAGAATACTTGGAATATTTTCTTTAGTATGCGCTGTTTCTCAAATTTTCCGCTAAATAGAAATTTTTTCAAATATTATTGCGAGATTTTATATTAATAACAATTCAGTACAAGAATAACAATATTTACGTAGATACATTTCAAATAGTTATTCTATATTCTACCACGTAGCTTACTTTATTAATACATTATATTGATTTGAAAATTTTGATAATTTTATTATAAAAGGCAATAAAAATATAATGTAAACTATTACTGCTAATATTTTTAATAATTATAAGAACATTTAAGTATTGTTTAGATTTTCCTATTTTGTAGCTATAAATTTAATGAAAATAATTGTAAAAAATATAATTAAAAAAGTTTTCGTTGAATAAAAAGAGAAATGTCGTAGGACACCAGTTAGCTTTAAAAGAAATATTGAAATTTTATATGTATATGTAATGTATAAATAAAATTCTTTCAAGTAAATATAATAGTATGTGCCAATAGAAGATAAAATTCTGGTGATTATTAGACCTTTACGATTGGTTGTCATGGATGTCAAATAAGAATTTTGGCTTCGATAATGTTTATGTGCGATGATTATAGGAGAGGTAGCAGATGTTTGTGGCATTATTTTCATTTAGAGTTTTGCTTTAACGTCTTATGTAGCTGGACATTCAAAACCCGATAAATTAATTTTATTGTCTGCTTGTTATTTAAATATCAATATTTTTTTGCTTATTATTGATAGTTTTCACTTTATTTCTTTGATTTTTTGTAATCCTTGTAGTCGAATTTTGTTTTTATAAAGAATTGCATTTTCTAGCCTACGAATTAATCATGCCCACCATTGGCGTAAGCGCTAGGACATTTTGTTCTGCTCGTTATCCGTAATTTAAATTGCAATATTTTAATTGGATCAGATGCATAATGAGTTTATACCCAAGCTGTTCCAAGCCATATTCTATATTCATGGTGTAAAAAAAAAATATTTACTCTAACATAACCACTCTTCCTAATGAAAATTTATGTTTCCATTGTTTGACCTGTAGTTCTCGCCAAATTTTACAATGGAACTACGATGTCAGTACAGATGAATCAACATTGATTTGTGCCATCAAAATTTGAAATAAATATCCTTGACATTTAAAGAGCCAGCATTTTTTTTTTCCAAAATAATGGAATACTTTTCGACCTGTAAATTTATTGTGCTCTTCTCCGACATAAACATACAACTCACATACCTACAACTGGGCATTCATGATAGAAAATTATGAAAATCATAATGAACATGTTGAATTACTTGTGAATTTAAATCTTCCATGAACTAACTCCTTAATGAATATTTTTTAATGCAATTTTGTTTCTGAACCTTTTATATATATGTATATATGTATGTATGTAGGTATATACATATATTATATAATATATAATATATGTATATATAGTATATAATATAGGTACTAAAATCGAAAATATATATATTAAATATACATAATAATTTTTTTTTCTATTTTACTCATTATTACAGGAATTCAGATATAAATTTAACCATTCAAATTGAAATTGGATTCAGATTAGAATCACTACTATAACACTCAGATTCATCGCCAGAATTTTTGAGATCACCATACGATGCATTGCTTTTATTATCACTGAAAATGTCTTCACTTTTACTCATTTGGAAAGAAATAATGGAAAGTAAAGGCAGGAAGTTATAATCAATAAATAACACGCAGCTCTGCATCAATCTTTTGGATAATGAAGGACATCGGGCCAAATTTTTGTAAAACCATTTGAAATCTCGATAGAACGACTGTTGTCAGACGTAGGATATCACAAGTTAAATGCTTTCTTTAGAATAATACAAAGTAGCTCAAAACACTAATTTCAATCCAGATTTAAGAATTAATTTTCACACAAGTTAATTCATGGTGCTCTGAAGATCCATCTGTGAAAATATAGGTACCATCTCGATAGAATGACTGTTGTTAGACGTAGGATATCACTAGTATACACTTTTTTGCCTTAGAATAATACATAATAGCCCAAAACACTTGT
Organism: Caerostris extrusa; assembly: GCA_021605095.1. Lineage (NCBI taxonomy): Eukaryota > Metazoa > Arthropoda > Arachnida > Araneae > Araneidae > Caerostris > Caerostris extrusa. The sequence continues at coordinate 40,520 of BPLR01005525.1, read as the reverse complement.
TTCAGTCCAAAATTAAGAATTAATTTTCACACGAGTTAATTCATGGTGCTCTGAAGTGATACAAATATGAGATATAAGAGTATATTCAACATAATTCGTTTAAGGGATTAAATAATCATCTTACTTCAACTGTAGTTATTATTAAACGTTTCTTTGCAGGGATTACGAGAAAACTGGGAGGAGTTGAACTCGAAGTACATGTCCTTACCACTCGTGGTCGACACCAAATCAATCATGGGCAGGAAACAACAAATGGAGAAGAAACTGGATTTGCTAGAGCATGATATATATTTTCTGGAAAAGAATGAAGAAAATGATATCTATATATTGCCTGAATAACAGCTTGGTGGCTTTAGCGAGTAACTGGATTCCAATCAAATGATTTTAATTATGTGAAAGATTTTAAATTTAATTGTTCTTTTGTACATCATATATTTAATGCAACCATAAAAAACAGTAAAATGAAATATTTTTATATGAAAATGTTGAAAGTGAAGTTTCATTTAAACAACAATATTTGTAAATGGGATTGATTCCTTAACAAAAATTCTGCTGGGTTAAAAGCATATACTATATATATAAGAAAATCACCCCCTGTCTCGAAATCTGCCAGTGGGCGTCAATGAAGTAGAGGAAGATCATGAGATCACTTTCAAACAGCTTGTCGATTCCCCTTACTTTGTGTCCGCACCTGCACAATACACAATAGCAGGATGGTTCTAAGCTGAAATAGTTCTAAAACTCCTATGATCTACCATCCATATTGTTCTAAGGACCCATGTTGTACCCCAGTGTTGAAAAATATCTGTAATTCAGTACATACTTGAATCAAATGCCAGAAAAACAAGCGGAATTGGCAACATATATTGGACGGACGGAATTGCAACGTATATATATATATATATATATGTTGTCAATTCCGTGCAGGTGTGAACACAAAGTAAGGGAATCGGCCAGCTGTTTGAAAGTGACTCATGATTTTTTCTACTTCATTGACGCCCACTGGCAGATTTCGAGACAGGGGTGCTTTTCTTTTTTACGGGGCATTGTTGTCAGCCTTACGCCCAACTCTCTGCAGTCATATTAGATGGAAACCTGCGTCTGCTGGACTCTCTACTTTGATATAAATGATCTGTCAATTGTCGCATCCATTTTATGTAGACAAGCTACAAAAAATTGTATTGCATGGGCAAAAATTGCTTTAATATTATTATAAGTAACATCATCGAATCATACATTTAAATAGCCAGTAGAAATAGATAATCTAAATACTAAATAAAATATTTAAATAGAATATGTCAGATACCATGATTATATTGAATACTGAACTTTATTACACATATTATCTCGACTCGTGATTCAGTGAAAACGCGTGTCGCTAGTGAGCATTATGGCAGAGTTTCAATCCGCTGGCCACTTTGTTGTAAACACTGTTTCAAAAAAAGAGGAGATTCGGTGGCGTTTGTGATGTTTAGCATCTTGCCTCGTTAGTCGGACTACCTGGCTGAAGTTACCAGATTTTCTCCCATACGACGTGCAAATGCGGGGAGTTCCCCTTAAAATTCCTCCGGAAGGCACTCCTCCTTCTTCAGCGACGTGGAGCCAAGTCGGACATCTACATACGAGTGCTCCATCACAACAGAAGCTGCCTCGACCCTTAGCTCCTTCCATGAGACCACAGGGGTTCCCGGACTTGGTCTAGATGTTGCTGTCGGCCAAGTGGGATAAGAAACAGCAACAATTATTGACAAATTTAGATTTTGAAATTTCATTCTTTTAAATATGTTTATGCTGAAAAATAATTTTAAAGAAAGTTTAAGAACGACCACTGGCAGATGTTTCTTTGCTGAGAGCATATTATTGCAAGGAAGCGCATTTACAGAAGAGGTTCTCGTGTTCTTTTCCTTCCAACCAACTTCGATTTGTATTATATTTTTAGTTTATCAATTTAAAAAACAAAAATAATTTGCAATTCAAACAATATTACATTAAATATAACGTAATATTGTGTACTATAATGATGTAATAATGTAATATTGTGTAATACACTCATGTCCATATTAAGGATAATTCAGAATCACACAGAAATTGAATTCTAAAATACAAATATCACCTGTAGAATTATCACACACATCTTGAAGAAGAATATGCAAATTACAGGAAACCACCAGATGGCGCGGATAGTACGTCACAATGACGAGAGTGTAAGCGAGGGGTATATAAGGAATGGTGGCAAAGAAGTAAAATTGTTCACAAGCGCTTTAAAAAGCCTTTCAGTGCAATAACCGCATAGTTATGGCACAAAGGAAGCATTTGGATGATTTTTACGTGGTAGAATTATCGGACGACTGGAATATGGACGTACCCAGCTGGAAGTATCCGAGGAACTTGGAAACGCCCACAGTGTCATCTCTAGGCTTCGGCAACGATTCCAAGATGATGGTAATGTGAGTAGATGCTACAGCATTTTGTAAATAGGTTCTTTTTGAAATTTGCTCCAGGGAGTAAAAATCGCAATTTTTATTAAGAGACAGAAGCAAAACAAATTTGACTTATTTGTAAAGTCTATTTATTAAACAAAAGGTAAAGAGCAAAAAAGATGCTATATGTTTGATATAACATAAAGCATCTTTTTTGCTCTTTTACCTTTTGTTTAATAAATAGACTTTACAGGGCAGCTTCTCTTGTGATAGAGTACCCGTAGGTAAAGGTCTGACTTAGCTCCATGTCGCTGAAGAAGGAGGGTAATGCCATCCGGGAGGACGTTTAGGGGGAATTACCCTGCATCTGTGTATTTTATTGCAGAAAACCCAAAAACTCCCACCAGGTAGTCAGACTAACTAAGCAAGAGGCTGAACATCCCAAACGCCATCGAGACTTCTCGTGTTTCGGAACAGTGTCTACAACAAAGCCACCAGCATATTGAACCTCAGCCCTAACGCTCACCAGCGGCTCACGCTGCCACTGGGACACGAGTCGGGCATTTAGAAAGTAATGTTACAAAACAAAAATCAGTATTATTTGAAATAATTCAGCTTAAAGCATTATTAAAATCTCGGGCAGTGGGAATGGAGTTAATTTTTCTTCTCCAACATCATGAAACAGATCACATCAATAAAATGTGAAATGTTTAGAAAATTCTTCTCTGTGATTCTGCTACTATTCATTTAAAATATCTATAGTATTATTTTGCAATATAAAAAAGTGGCTATACTACAAATAGTTATCAATGCAATGCATAGTTATAATGAATAAATCAGATAAAGCACATCTTATTTAGTTTATTTTTCATTCATATTTTATATTTATATATTTCTCATATAATCCTATTAATAAAATGGAAAAAATTGCAAGTAACCAATCTTGATATAATTACATGAATTTTATTTATTTAATGACTATCGTTACATATAATGACGGATGTTATCAAGAAGTTATTTGAAAAATACATTTTACATATAAGATAAAATACATTTTACGTATAGCAAATACACTATAATAACAATTATAGATCATGTTAATTAAAACGTTAAGTGTTTATAGTTTTTCTTTCCTATACAGAATAAATCGGAATCAGACTTTTACAAGAAAAAACCCCCCAAAAAAAAAAAAAAAATCAAAAAACCTTGCACACAAAAATAAATATTTTTGTATAGCAACAAATAGGAGAAGCGAGACTGGCATAGACACAATCACATTAGATAACAGATATGTTTCCACAATGTATATATTTATATATCTTTTACATTGGAGCAACAGCCCCATGGTGAGCCAAGGCCGTTTGCCTACTGGCAGGTTTTGAGACAGAAGATGTTTTATTTTTTGCAGGGTAGGGATGTCAGTCCTACGCCCAACACCCTACAGTCATGTTAGATCGGGGCCTAAATGGCAGTGTCTAACACTCTGGCGCTCGGTGCCACTGGTTTCGGGTTCGAGTAAAGGAGGTACCATGAATGTTTATAGTGGTTCGAAATTCCCATTAAGCCTTAAGTCCCGGTCTCATATGACCGCAGAGCGTTACGGAGCAGAGTCAGACTTCTCTCATCCACATCATTCCCAAACTGTACAGGGGAAACTCAGCTCTAGGCATAGTGATGTGGTGTGGTGTAGTAGTAGCCATGTTAGACCGGAGCGTACGGTGTAAAGTGGATTTCAAACCCCTACAAGCATCCACGGCACCGCCGGGACTCGAACCCGAAACTTGTGACACCGAGCACCAATCACTCCGCCATCAGGCCCATATATATGTATATAATTAGAGTGAGGTGATGTTTATATAGATATATATATATGAGAGGGAGAGTTTTCACTTTTGACGCTTGTAATATCTGGCGACTTTGGCTATTAAATTGTAACTGGCGCTCTCTCCTTGGCGAAGTTGCCATAAATATAAAGCTGATTGTAGAGAAAGTCAATTGAGGGAAAAGTTTTGCTCGAGTACGAGTGTTTTCTGTTCCGAGTTTGAATTTTAATAAATTAAATAAATTTTTTTTATTATTTTTTTTTAGTAATTGTCCTGATTTTTGTGAAGGAGAAATACACAAAGGTGTTCCATTAGTGGTGAGATTTAAGTTAATGGGTCTATAGTCCTGTCTATATTAGTGTGAGAAGTTACTTTGATCCACACTTCTGTGGCAGATGGATTATTTCAACTGGAACAATTTGTTGTCTACCACGATTTTCGGATTCATTCAGGCACGATTTCTTCTTTTGGGAATAACAGAAAAACCCTTGCATACGGAAAGCTCTATTGAGTCTGTTAACCATGGCTCCCCCTAAAACTATTATGGAAAAATTCAGCTAAGGTTTCCACCATTGCAGAAATATCTGAAATCTTCAAAAATAGGAGCATCAATGTTTACAGACATGTATTACTGTTCATGAACTCCAACCCATGGCTCAGTGGTAACGTACACTGATGGTGAGCATTGGGGCCGAGATTCAATCAGCTGGCTGCTTTGTTGTACACATTGTTTCAAAAAACGAAGAGACACGTTACGTCTCGTTACATACGAACGTTTGTAATGTTCATCATCTTGCCTCTTAGTCGAACTATCTGGTGGGAATTTTCCGAGTTTTTTTCCCATACGATCCGCAAACGCGGGGCAGTTCCCTTTAAAAGTCATTCCGGAAGGCACTACCCTCCTTCTTCAACGACACGGAGCCAAGTTAGACTTCTACCTAAGGGTGCTCCATCACAACAGAAACTGTCCCTTTTCCCTACATCTATGAGTAGACTACTCATGGGGTGTCCGTCCCGCGCTACAGGACTCTGAGGATTAGTCCAACAACAACTAACTGTTCGTGATCGTACTTTTGAGAAGTGTTTGTCAAACAAAAACCGATGTAAATATGTAATTGCAAAAAATAAAGAGAAATTTATATAATTTTTTTTTTTTTAATGTTTAGAATTTCATCATGTCTTATAACACGATATCTTGTAACGAATAACCCATAACAAAATATAAAAAGCGCTTTTATTTGCTTTATTATACATTAAAGTTTGTTACATCAATATTCATTCACTGTGCGTTGATTTTCCCTACTAAAATTGAATGAAAAAGATTCAGGTCAACTATTGTACATAATTTTTGAAAATCGCTATTTATTATCATTTTAAAAACATGACACGTATTGAGAATTAAAGAGATTGTAAGGTTCAATCAGATGAACAGATTGCATTATATTAATTTTTCAACACATATAAAATGAAAACCTGTTAGTCTATGAAAACAGTCCATAATTTGATGAATTTTGATCGTGCGTTTGGTTTTCCTGTTAATTGTTGTTAATCTTGTTTATATACAAGTCAGTTTGCAAATACTTTTTGTACGATAAATGAATTATAATAGTGATCAGTCCTATCAAAAGAGTTGTAAGGCTATTTAAGAGTTGTAAGGCTCAATCATATGAACAGATTACATTCTGTTAATTTTTCGACACATATGATATAGAAACTGTTAGTAATCTATGAAAACAGACCATGATTTCAAAAAATTTCATCGTGCGTTTGATTTTCCTGTTGATAGTTTTTAATCGTGCTTATATACAAGACAGTCTGTAAAAAAAATCCTGTCCAATAAATGAACTAGGATAGTGATCAGTGCTATCCTAATTTTCATTTGCCATTGCTGTACGTGTAGATTCTGTTGTTGTGCTTCTGGTCTGATTTCTTCGGCTTTCTTATGACTGCTGAAATGACATCGTACAAGAATTCTATCACCTCGACGAACGTGAAAAGTGTCAAACCCATGATGAAGCCCAGGTTACCGCCCACATTGGCAATTAGAGTTTCCCACTAAAAGAAAAATAAAATATCAGCATATATCTAAAAGATGGGCAGAAAAGTTCATAGGCTGACACATAGATGGAGCTACTAGTATTAAATCCATATGATTTTTTAGTTAGCTCTAACCTTCAAAAAACACGTGTATAAATTTGACAGCTGTTGCACTATTAGTATGTGGGTTATAGCATTTTTAGTGTTATGGCATTTTTAGTGTTCATATTTCGGCTGACTGTCGATTGGACTCCGGAGTGGAATGATGGAGCCATGTTTCATCCATTGTCCGAATAATGTTTATCAAGCCAAACCTTGGCTACAATAGTACTTTCTTTCGCAAAAAGCAATGCTTTATTAACACATGAAATTCCTTTTTATCCATTTTTTTCAAACTAACAAAAATTGCTTCACTAAAAATGTTATAACTCACAGTGCAACAGCTGTCAAATTTATGCACGTGTCTTTTGAAGGTTAGAGCTAACTAAAAATCATATGGATTTAATACTAGTAGCGCCCTCTATATGTCAGCCTACGAACGTTTCAGCCCACCTGTTATATCTATATGCATATTCTATAATCAGTATATGTACTAATAGAAGGGTTTATAAGTAACTGATGGATATTTCGTTATAATTTTATAAACTATGTAACTATAGAAGTTAAGGGTTAATTTAAAATGCTATATCTGTCCTTCCCTCGGGACAGATCGCCCTTTTTCTTATATTCTTCACAATAAAAACATTTGTATAATGTTTATTTTTACACTCTATACATTTGTTTGCAACTATCTACTCCAGCGAGTTCTATTGATTTTATGCGTAGGTAACAAAGTTTTTAGATTCAACATACAGAATACTCAGTAGAATATTTTTCTAGTAAATATTTAAAAAACGATATTGTTCATTGTGCTTAGCAGATCAATGTTCTTAAATATTTACAAGAGGCGTCGATAGCAACTTCAAAATTCAATTGTTTAGTTTGTCCCTCTACGGTCATTTTGTGCACACTCTATATGCTAAATGGACCGGGACCTACAGTTTAACGTGGAATCCGAACCACTTGCAAGTATCATGCCAAAGCCAGGATTCGAACCTGAAGCACCAAAGGGCAGAGCGCTAACCAACCGGCCAACAGGATCCAGAAAACTGCGTAAGTATGCCTCAAATATCCATAACACCCACGTTTGCCAAACACAGTTATTAGTTAATTGTTTTTATCATGGGACTCTTTTTTGAATATTGTTTTTAAAATTTCTGTTATCAATTATATTTAAAAAACAATTTTAAAAACTTAACCGCCAAAATATATAAAGGTACTTTATATCTGATTATTAGTGTAATTCATATTTTTATCAACTATTTTTATAGTATTCTTTGGTTTATAACTGGCCTAACGATTCATATAATAATATAATATAATTTATAACTTATAATTATATTATATGCTATAATTATATTATAATTATAATTATAACTATAATTATACTTATAATTATATATAACTTATGGTATTCATTGGTTTATAACTTTAACACTGGCCCAATTAAATAAAAATAAATAAAAAAATTATTTTATTTTCCCGGAAAATAAGCAGAATTCCATATATTTTTCTCCTTTTTTAATATATTTTCTTCCTTTTTCTCCTTTTTAGAACACAACAGTTAGCCCACAATTTATTCTAAAATGACGACTTTTCGTTTTTTATGATCTCTTCTTTGACAGGCACACCTCGTTGCAAACATTTAATCCGTTTTAGAAAATTTTAGCAGATTCAGCGTTACTAATGATGCACCAAGGTGTAGTTAATCTATATTTTGCCATCATTGTTAGAATATTATACAAGAAATATTTGTTGCCATTTAAAATTTAAAAAAATTAAAAAATCATGAAAAAAATTACTTACACTATATGAAGCAACTTCAATGTCTTTGTCAACTTGGAAGGTACTGTAATAAACCTTTACACCCACCATCGACTTTCTATGAAAAGAACAAAATGCTGAATTTATAATACGTTAATAGATAATTATTTTGATTTTATTTTAACAGATATTCGCTTAAAGCTCTTACAAAACTAATTGCATTGTGTTCATCTTATAAGTACTTATTCATAATTAAATTAATAATTACACTAAACAAATTTAGAACAAAAATCTGAATCCCATTTTTCTTATTTATGAGATAACGGATAACCACTCGTTTTTTTAAATTTGCATAAATAGAAGACACTTTTTCGAAAAATTTTAAACTCGGAAGGTATGTAAACATTATAAAGTTGAAAATATTTAACATTTTGAAAGAATTAAATTAATAACTGTTTTAAAATAATTTAGTTAATGAGGCTTTTAACAAAGTTATGTATGTATTTGTCAATATAATCATATATTTTTCCATTGATATATCGTTTTACATTTCCAAAAAAAAATGTTTATTAGTTAAGGTTCTCATTATACAATCACTCCTGTCTCCCCATCAAAAAGTGGGATGCCCTTAATAAATTTCATAGTTATCATGAAATATTCACTAAAGTGGCATCTCTCGAAACGTTTCGAAGGGAATATACTTATAGAGCACGGTAGTTGTTTAACAAAATTAACATATTTGACTGTTGGGACTTGGCCGAGTGACTGGCGCTCGGTGACACAGGTTTCAAGTTCAAATCCTGGAGGTTCCATAAATGCTTGTAGTGGTTCGGAATCGACTTTAAACCATCGGTCCATATCCAATTGGACTATAGAGCGTAGTGTTGACATCCCTATCCCGTGAAAAGAAAAACATCTCCGTCTCGAAATCTAATGGATTTATGGTTTGGTTTGTCGCTCTACAGACATTTTTGCACGTTTTGGGCTAATTAGATAGGGACCTACTGTTTAACGTAGATTTTGAACTACTAACAAACATCCATGTCACTGCTAGGATTCGAACCTGAAGCCTGTGATACCAAAAGGCGAGAGAGCTAGCCAATTGGCTAGCGCTAACGAAATCTGCCAGTAGGCAAACGGCCTTAGTCCACCATGGGGCTGCTGCGCCATTGAAGAAGTTAATTGCTAACTTGACATTTTCCCATAACATAAGATTTTTATGAAACCGATTGAACATGATGAAAAATATATTTTTTTTTATGTAAAAATTGGATAAAAATAGAGAATAAAAAAAAAATTTCCAATAAATAAACATTTTCATGTAATGCACAAAATATAACGTTCTAAATAATACTTTTTTTAGCATTTTCACCAATCGAAAGATTGTGTTAATATAAACACAATTTTAAAAAAGTGAAACTGAATTGAAAGTAGACCTCTCTTTTGAGTTCTTTCTTTTCCCCTTGATGAATTTCACTTACTCTGCTGTGGCATTTATTATGCCGAATCCTCCTTCGTTATTGTTGACCAGAGTTCGAATTGCTTTCACAGCTCTGTAGAAGTTCTCATTGAGTTGGCTGGAAGATACTGTATAGCTATATCGTTTTCTCTGAAATTAAACAAAAAAATTTGCTTCTCTCAGTATCATAAAATTCTATTAATTAATTGCATAGATGCTCGAATTGTATCTTAACTATTGAGTAATTATTTTCCCTTTTAGAGTACTTCTGAGGTATTACTTTATTAATATATAAATTTGATTAAAATTGTTTTATGTTTCAATGGGTAGGAAGTACAGAACAAATATCTTGCCTGTTTTGATCCTTATTAATTTGCTTCCAGATCTTTAAAGCTATCTTTTTAAATGTCAAAGAATAATAATTTATAAAGCAATAGATAAACCATCTATTTAGGTCATTCGCCAATACTGATACAATTCTATACTAAGGGATAATATACTTTGATAGCATTTAGCAGATTCAGCGTTAGTAATGATGTACCAAGGCATATTTATATTTTGCCATCATCGTTTGAAACGAAAACTCTCAAACGCGGCATTTGCTTCCATTTCCCTACCTATTAAGAACTTACGGTACCCATCCTCCGTATAGATCCGGAAACTTTTGATTCGGTTTTTACTTGTCAAGTTTTCGCACCGAGTTCACTCAGTTCAGATAGCCGATACTACACCCGTTTCACACGCAATACATTTTTATAATGTCATTTCATTTTCGCGCATGATGAACATGAATAATTTATAATAATTAATCGCTTTTAGTTACCCATGCGCCTTCTATTTGCGTGCATTTCATTTTATTTATTTATTTATTTTTTTTACCTAATGCATTCGCTATAATAGCATTTGACCCATGAATCCCTAATTTATTATTACATAAATTTTATAATAATTTTTATGGCACTTTTAATTTTTAGCTTAAATTTTAATAGAAATGTTTTAAAAATTCCTATGTTGTTCTTTTCTTTTTTATAATTTGTGGTTTTCTTTAAGTAGTTTTAAAGTATTCTGAATTAAGCATATTATAAGGAAGAAGGTGGAATGATATCGAAAAAAAAAGGTTCAAGTGTAATTGCACGGTATCTGCTTATTGTACAGAATATAATGTATGAAACATTTCATTACTATCGCTCAGAATAAACACGTTTTTAAAAGCAATGACAGCAACGTGCACTACACAGCAGGAATCAAGGTTTATCCTCACGCAAGTTAATCGTTGCAGCTGAACTATGAATAAAGTTTTCTTTTAATGCAATTATAAAAAAGAAATTGAGGATGTAAAACTGTTATTTTTTTATGCAAAGATTTTCAATTCCAAACGTCTTTTCTTTGAAGAAAATAAAGAAAGTATATTCAAGTTCTGTTTTGGAAACAAAAAGAAATATTCTAGGGATAATGTCCATCCATAGTGAAAAGTTCTGTGGATATTGTCTATAAGAAAAGTAATTTTAACCTAAAATCTGTAGATATGATAATTAGGAATATGCAAAACATAGATTTTTAATGTGTTACATCCATTCTTATTTCTTACAGCATACTAAAATGGGAATGAAATTAAATAAGAAATTGTTGCACAGAAATAATTTTTTTCAACACTTTTAATTTGTATCTTAAATTTCAATAGAACCTTTTTTTAACATTCCTTTGTTGTTCTTTTTCTTTTATGATTTGTGGTTTAGTTTAAGTAGTTTTAAAGTATTTTGAATTAAATATGTTATGAAAGAAAAAGACTATTTCGTTAATTTCTAGTGAAAATTAATTTAAAGATTAATTAATGAAGTTAAACAAAACTAAAAAATTTTCGTAATGGTGGAAAAAAATCATTTGACCATCTGTTAAACAAGTAATATAAAAAAAAAAATATTTAAAGTCAATTCCTACTTTTTTTTTCACTATTGCAGAAAGTCCTTTATAAATAATTTTCATTCATTTTTCTAAGTTTATCTGGCGCCATCTATGGGTAGGTATATGTAACTTAAAACTAAAAAAAACTAAAATTAATTAATTAAATTTAATTTCTGAATTAATATTTGAAAAAAACTGTATTAACATCCAGTGTCATCCACAACAAGTTAAAAATGTCTTTGAACTTGAGTGGATGAATAAAAAGTATTTTATTAACGATTGAAAATTTGAACAAGATATATAGGGAGAGTGTGAGCTAATGGAAGGAATTGAAAAAAGTAAGGGATCAATAATCTTTCACAACAACATATTTATTTTGACACGTTTTTCATAAAATAAAGAATAAGAAAAAGAATATTTTGAAATCAATATATTTATTTCAGCTATCGTATCCCCTCCCCCAATAACAAGTTAAATAAATATTTATAATACACCAAAGAGGAAGCAATATGCCTATTTAACGGAATTTTTTTTATGTGAACAACACAACATACACACAAAAAAAAAATCCATTTGCGTGAGAAATTTCGTCTATTTAAACAACTCCCCATTCACAAATTATTAATGTACAGAAATTGATTTTTTTTTCTAGCGGTGATCACGAAACATAGCGTTATTTTATTGTTAAATATTGCATGCTGCAATTCACCAATCGGTCATTCATTCCTTAATGGTTCTTTTTTTTTTTTTTTTTACATTCTTGATTTTTTTCAAATACAGTTATAGCATTTTTGTTTAACTAAAAAAATATATATGCATTATTAGAATTGTGATTAATAAGTTTCTATTATAGAAATTCAAGTCTAAATTTAGACATTAGGATTGATTAACGTTAAAAAATTAGAATCAAAACTATAATCTTCTGATTCCTCGCTGGAGCTTTCGTGATCACCATATAAATATATCTCAGCTAATATCAATAAAAATGTTTCATTTTTACCTTTTAGTAAAAAAGTAATAACTTAAAATAAATGTAAACATTTAGTAAAAAATAAAATAAAGTAAACGCAAGAGTGGTCATAAGCAATAAATAATGGGAACTTCCTGACCAAATATTTGGACACAAAAGAATAACTAATTTGATTCGCTCGTTTGATAACTCGTTTTGATCTCAAAAACTCTGACAATGAATCAGAAGATTCTAGTTTCGATTCTAATGCTTAACGTTAACTAATTCGAAGGTTTAAATTTATACTTAATTTCTAAGCAATAAATAATGATAAGTCCCTGGCCAATCTTTTGGACATAAAAGAATAACCTTTTTTTATTCACTATTGGTGTCAGATGTACGATATTACCAGTGAAGTAATAATAAATAATGGGATGTTCCTGGTCAGTCTTTTAGACACAAAAAGAATAAACAGTTTGATTCGCTCGTTTGATAACCCTTTTTAATCTCTAAAACTTTGCCGAAGAATCAGATGATTCTAGTTTCGATTCTAACGTTTAACAGTTAACTAACTCGAAGGTTTAAATTTATACTTGAATTTCTAAGCAATAAATAATAGGAAGTTTGTGGACACTCATTTGGACACAAAAGAATAACCTGTTTTGATTCGTGGCTGGTGCCACGCGTACGATATCCCCAGAGAACTCGTGTTTGCCTTAAAATAATACGAGGTGTCCCAAATTATTCGTTTTAGTCCAGAATTAAAATTTAATATTGGCACAAGTATAGAGATGTGCCAAATATATATATATATATATATATTTATAGTTATGAGATATGAGTATACACGTGATTTGTTAAAGGCTTAATTCAAAATACAAAGATGAAAAATGCGTATTTTGCAGTACTATGCGTAAAAAGAAATATTATTACTCTACTTTTATTACTTTTAAAAATCAAAAATTTTCTTTTGAATCAAATTGAGTGATTTTGCTAAATAAGCCCAAAATATTATTACTACTACTTTTATTACTTTTATGAACTTTAAAAGGAGGTAAGCAGTTAAAAATATTCTGATTGCCCAGAATTTTGAATTGACCAGATTTAATGTGATTTTCTAAATTGCCGCCCATAAATTGAAATATACATTACTAAATTACTATTAATTTTTATGTTTTAAAGTCTTAACTTTGCAAGGAGGTAGCAGTTACAATAATTTATCATGTTTCTATATTTTGGACTGGGTCATTGCATTTTCCATACATTTATCTGAAAACGATGATTATAATGATAATATTATTGTAATCGAACAATAATAGTGTAATCAAGCATATTTCTCTTCTTGTTGGTATGCTACTAAACTCCCTGATGCAGGAAAGTCTACACCATTTTATACCCTGTCTTAATAACGATTTGCGCATGAATCTGGAAGGCTGCCTATGACTAAAAGTGATAATAATAAGGCTAATGACTAAAGGTAATATTAATAATTTTTAATAATCGAATAAGGATATTTCTCTTCTTGTTGGTATGTTACTAAACTCCCTGGTGCAGGAAAGTCTACACCAGGTCCAGAAGACCCTGTCGCAGGCGGCTGGGCTATGACTAAAAGTGATAATAATAAGGCTAATGACTAAAGGTAATATTAATAATTTTTAATAATCGAATAAGGATATTTCTTTTCTTGTTGTTATGTTATTAATATCCCTGGTGCAGGAAAGTTACACCAGGTCCAGAAGACCCCGTCGTAGGCGACTGGACTATGAATAAGGTAATATGCAGCTTCACTTTGACAAGAAGACGAGGGCTGAAGACTAGCAAGACCCTCAAGACAACGCTCCACGATCATATTATACCGGGACCTACGGTTTAAAATGGATTCCGAACCATCGTTACAGTAATGTCTCAATAACAGTTGTATTTGGATGTTTCCAGAAACTTTCAGATGGGTGATAGTAAACTTCAAGAAGAAAAAAAATTGTGGCAAACATGAAAACGCAAACCACATTTAGGCAATGAATCTCTTAAAAATAAGCAGTGTGTGTTATCGAATGGAACCGACAGAAAGCACAAAAATGAATACAAATGTTTTTTATTCAAACTACATAATTTTAATAAGGCCTGTAGTGTACAAAGTAAAATAAAATAATTAGAAAATTATTATGAAAAAGCACATTAAAGGTTATAGAAACATTTACTTGACAGCATCATTGCAACAGAGCATATAGTACAGGGTTCATTGCCAGATAGAGGACTAAAAGAAATTATTACAGTATTTGTTTGAAATTACAGTCGCAATTATTGTACAGGCGACAGTGATGGAGAACCTATTGTCAGACACTGCACAATCAACTCTATGTGCAAGTGATATCTTCCGCAACTATGGATCCTCCAGTGTCTTCACAAGCACCTCGTAAATGAGTGATTTAAAGTGCCCCCTATTGAAAAACCCATCGGATTTAGGCCCGGGTCAGACAACAAATTTGGCGCTTCTACCTCCCAGAACTTACAATGGAATTGCCTGCAAATTGAGATAGAAAAATGTTCAGGTGCACTATCATGCATGAACTACATGTTCTCCTGCATTGTGGCTGGTACACCCTGCATAAGTATTTTCTCTATGCCATGCTGTATGACAATTTTTGTTCTTTTTTGTTGTCTACAAACATATCCCTGAATTTGTCGCCACTTCTGGAGAATACCTTGTATAAAGATTAAACGCATGGTCATGGCCTATTTTGTTTATTTAATTTCGCTCGTCGTAATTTTAACATTGCCAACTATAAGCTATCATAGAAATAATTCGGAGAGAGGAATTCTCAATTTTTTTTATATTGCTTACTTTCTTCCTCGTTGGAGATGTTACAGAAGGAGACTTTGGTTGATGCATTCAGAAAGACTGTGCCCCGTAGGAATTGCCTCAACGTACAGTTGCAGCTTTTTTTCAAGTAGTGGTAGCGACAGGCTTTCTCGCAGCCCTGAATAGAAAAGAAAAAAAAAAAAAAACTTGATATAGTCCTCAGTTTTATTTATTTTCTTTATTTTTTTTTTTTTATTTACAAAACTAACTATTTACCTGATAGAAGCTATCAATAATACTTTAATTACACCAATGTAAATTTTTCAAATTTTAATGTTTTAGGTTGATATACACTTTATTTGTGTACTATCGTACACAGATAAAGTGTATATCAACCTAATAATATGTTTAAATGGAGAAAATGTGATGTATAAAATCGAATATGTTTCTAGTTTTTTTTCGCTATGTAATACAGAAGCCGAGTTATAGCAGTTTTATTAAGGAATGATCATCAAATTTGACCGGAAGTGTTGTATTTTATTGCTTTACAATACTATTATTATTTTATTATTTTTTTCCATTTAAAATTTAGAAATCGATTTTTTATAATGTTTATTAACCAAACCAGTTATGTTTTAACTTATTAGGTAATTTAGTGTTGTAAAATTGATAACATCTATCTTTATTTGTACAAGATTTACGGACCATTTTTTCAATAAACCGGTTTTTCCTCTGATTTCGCATTGAGAGAGAAACATTCATTTGTGGAGGCTAATATGTCAATCCTCATCCATTAAGTATAAAATACTGTCTTTATATTTTTATTTTCATTTCTCTCATCAGGTGAATTCTAACAAAGTTACTGTGATAAAAAAATTGTTTCGTAAGATCGTTTTTGGCTGTTGTTGTTCTTGCATATCAGCAGACATCTTGTTCCACTTATGCGTGACGTGAAAAACCCATCGTCTGGCAATGAGGAGAGAACTTTGCTTTTCAGAAATACTTTTAGGGATAATTAGCATTAGTTTGCGTGTTGTACAGGAAAAATCCCCAAAATATTCACCCGATAGCTTGATTATCGATTATCATTTTGATGTTATAATAATCATCATCGAGTATAGTTGCGTCTAAATGGCTCTAGTGAATGGTTCCAACGGTTTCAAATCTGAACTCTACTCCCACATTTTACTACAGGGTCACGAGTTAGGCTCCCGTAGTTAGGACTTATAAGTAAAGTAAATTTATAAATATATATATCATCACATCAATGGCACAACAGCCCCATGGCGAGCCGTCTGTTTATTGGCAGATTTTGAGAAATGAGATGTTTTCTTTTTACGGGATAGAGTTGTTAGTCCCACGCCCAACATTCTACAGTCATATTAGACCAGGACCTACGGCTTAATGTGGATTTCGAACCACTTCAAACATCCATCTCACTTGAACCAGAAACCTGTGGCACCGAGTGTCAGAGTGCTAATATATATATATATACGAGTGCTCTTATAATTACATTGTAATCACAAAGTAATTATATATATATATATATATATATATATATATACACACATATATATACATATGGGTGTGTGTGTTTGTATATATACACATACATATACATATGTGTGTGTGTGTACAAAAAGGTAGAGAAACATAATTTAAAAATCAGAAAGAGCTTTTAAATCAAATGGAGCTTTTGAAACCAAATAAATCTATAAGAATTCTCTTTTTAAAAATTGTATCTCTCAATAAATATCAACAAAATACAGTTAAAGTTACAAAGGGAAGCTACGGGAATCAATCTGACAAAATTCTTGCTACATAATTTCTAGAACTAGTTTCCATCAAAATGATAAGACATAGTTTTCTGGAAATTGCTCAAAAATATATTTCGAGAAATCAGCTGAACAAACTTCTGAACATGATTGAGTGATTATGTTAGTGGCGAATTCCTGCTTACGTTTAAAAACATTCTTGCGGTTTTTCATTCGTGAAAGGTCAAAGTTCCTCTCTTTGAAGCAGAATTTTTCTGCATTTTTTTTATATGCCTGAAATTAAAAATTCTAAAGTTATGAACGTTTCATAAATAACTAGACGCCATTGTTTTGCCGTCGTTTTGTATGACTGAACAATGAAAACAGAAAACTTTAATAAAGAATGAAGAAATTTTGAAAGAAAAGATCATTTATATTGCTGATTAATTTTCTTTAAAAAATAAAAAAAAAAAAGTAGAATTTGAGATTTTGGAAAAAAAAAAAAAGATATTTTTAATTATAAAATTGTATAATCATACTCATGAGTAAAATTGAAAATGTGATAAAAGCTTCTTATAAGTAAAAATTTTGTATATATTGTACAGTTCTGATGTTTTTAGGAAATAAATTTTGAATTATGATTTGTTAAATTAGTATTTGTGGTTGGCGACTTAAAAAATGGTTAGAACAGCAAAAAGTTTAAAGGAAGTTTACTATAAATTCAGATTGTGGGTGAAATAGATCGAAGTACGGTGTGATCGTGAAGGCACGTTGATGCAACAGTTCATTTTGTTAATAGTTGAATTCATTGTAAAGATTTCATCGATGATGTTTGGCTAGTGTGAGTTGGTGGACAAGTAAGCATCAATAAATGTATTGTTGAATTTTGAACGCTTTTGTTATATATATATTATTTTACAATCTCAAGCTTATTTCTATGTAACAAGAATATTGAAGTAATATGAACATAAATACATATTTACATATTTCAATCAGAAATAATTAATGACAATTTATTGGCTTATGCCTCTTTATACTCACATTTATAATTTCATATAAGAGCAAAGCTTTATAATTGACAGAAAATAATCGATATATAAAACAAGTGACAAGCTTTATACAAAAACAACTAACAATTGATAACCGGATTTTATTCCATATCTTTTAAATTATATTTTCACAAGCAATCCCATTATAGTTTCACTGAAGCTAGTCTGTGCCAGTTAACATGATCTCCTGGAGCTTAGATATGATTTGATTTGGTTTGCGCTCTACGGTCATTTTTTGCGCACACTTTAGGCTAATTAGACTGGGACCTACAGTTTAACGTGGATTCTGAACCCCTAGCAAACATCCATGCAAACGCCAGGATTCGAATCTGAAGCTTGTGGTACCACAAACCAGAGTGCTAGCCAATTGGCTATCAGACATTATTAAGCAGTAAGTTGCAAAATATTAATATTTAATTTTTTGATGAAATATAAAAAAGTCGTCAATTCTCAATTATTTTAAACACAGTTATTCCTTAAAAATGTAGTATTTATCTTATATTCGAAATATATATTTCAAAGGGACAAGTATGTAGAATCCAAATGTAATCGTTGACTTTTTTATTATTAAAGCAAAACGCGATTCAATTTTTTTCTGTTCTTTACAAATATACACCATCCTAACGATTTCACTTAAATCTGATAGTTTATATATGCTTTATAACCCAAAGATAATTTAAAAAATAAAAACAAAATTTTACTCAGTCACTTTAAGCAAATTAATTTGAAGACAAATTAATAGCTTTAGCATTATTACAGCTGAATTTCTTAAATTGAAATTGTTTCTTTTTTTTTTTTTTTGTTTAAAAACTGTTTTATTTAGGGATCTGAAAACAATTTTTTCAATGGATAAATATAATAAATCTGTTATACGAGCAACTGTAATAAATTCTTAAGTATAGGTTTGCTTATACTTAGAAACAGGTAATATAAAAAAAAATTTTAAAGTCAATTCCTACTTTTTCACACTATATTGCAGAAAGGGGATTTTTTATTTTAAAAGGATTTTCATTCATTTTTTTTTTTTAAGTTTATCTGGCGCTATTTATTAGTAAATACATTCAACTTAAATCTAAAAAAAACAAAATTAATTAATTCAATTTAATTAGTGAATTAATATTTGAAAAAACTGTATTAACATTCAGTGTCATCCACTACAAGTTAAAAAAAAAAAAAAATGTATTTGAACTCGAGCGGATGAATAAAAAGTACTTTATAAACGATTGAAAATTTGAACAGGATATATATAGGGAGAGTGTGAGCTAATAGAAGGAATTGAAAAAAAAAAAATCGATTCTCACTAGAATGGAATAAGGTCCCGACATGTCTCCATAGGCCAGGCGAGTTCCCTCTTTGACGCACGAACCCCACGGCGGGCCCAGTCTCTGGATGTTGGCCAGGGTCACTTCCAAAGCCGACATGTCCCTGGGCTGGACGTTTATCCCGTACTCCGTGACGAAGGGCAAGTCCCGGGGGTCGTGAACCACCACGCGGACCCCTATCTCGTGATTCAGGAGATCCACGGCCTGCTGCTCGGCGACATGGAGAATCACTTGAAGACCTGTGGAGCGGGGGTGGAAGAAAGAAGACTTAAAGAAAGTAGTTATAGTCAGTTACTTCTACAAAAAAAGTATGCATTTAAAGACTTTTAAAAATGAATTTTATAGACAGTTACTTTAACAAAAATTATGCATTTATTTCGAATTTATGAAATAGGTTATGAAATATAAAGTCAAAACAAAGTGACAATCTTGACGATTGAAGCTAAACAGAACAAAAACTAAAAACAAATCGAGAACCGAAATATTGTGTAGTAGGCCGTTGCCGATATTTCTTCCAAACAATCCTATGATGTGTTTATCATGACAGTTCTAACGATTAATGGAAGTCTATCATATGCTGAGGCAACTCAAAACTTTGGAATTTTATCTTATGATGCACGACGGATGGTAAGCAAGAGATCTAATCAAAAATTTAAACCTCAGAATTTACAGAATTCTTGCAAAAAGAAAATATATATATATATGTGCAAATCTATATTCTTCTTCTTCAAATGGCGCGACAGTCCCATGGTGGGCCCAGTCCTTCTGCCAGATTCCGAAACATGAGATGCTTTTTATTTGTTTTGCTAGTTTGTTTATCTAGTTTTATTTTTAAATTAAAGCTTCTTTAATTTTAAATTTTCTTTTATTTTATTTTAATGCTTATTTCTGATTTTAATTTTTAATTTAATTTTATTTTAATGCTTATTTTTGATTTTAATTTTTAATTTTATTTTATTTTAATGCTTATTTCTGATTTTATTTTTAAGTTTTTAATTTTATTTTATTTTAATACTTGTTTCTGATTTTAGTTTTTAATTTTCTTTTATTTTAATGCTTTTTCTGATTTTATTTTTATTTTATTTTAATGCTTATTTCTGATTTTATTTTATTTTTAATTTTTTCTGATTTTATTTTTTTCTTTTTATTTTAATGCTTATTTCTGATTTTAATTTTTAATTTTATTTTATTTTAATGCTTTTTCTGATTTTATTTTTAATTTTCTTTATTTTTTAATGCTTATTTCTGATTTTAATTTTTAATTTTATTTTATTTTAATGCTTATTTCTGATTTTAATTTTTAATTTTATTTTATTTTAATGCTTATTTCTTTTAGATTTTAATTTTAATTTTTATTTTATTTTAATGCTTATTTCTGATTTTAGTTTTTAATTTTATTTTATTTTAATGTTTATTTTTTTTTAATTTTATTTTATTTTAATGGGGGAGAAGCATTCTCATCCTTGCGTCCAAAGTTCTACAGTCAAAACAGGCAGCAACCTACGGTTTACAGTGTATTCCAGATCACTATAAGCCTTCATGGCACTGCTGGGTCTCGAAACAGAAACAATTAGAACCGAGAGCCAATTATTTATATATAGCAACATAAATATATGGGCTTTATGGCCGAATGACTAGCATTGTGGGGCTTGGTACCATAGGTTTCTGGCTTGAGTCTTGGCGGTGCGATGGATGTTTGTAGTAGTTCGGAATCCACTTTAAACCGTATTTCCCGGTCTAATATGATTGCAAAGCGTTGAACGTGGGGCTGACAACCCTACCCTGTAAAATAAAAAACATCTCCTATCTCGAAATCTGTTAGTAGGTCCACCTGGCCATCATTTTCTGTAGCACCAGGAAGTTAATTATTTAATATATCTAAAACAAAATAAGGCATTTTGTTTTAAAAATATTTTGTTTTGCTTATTGGCATAAAATACTTTTTTTGTTGCAGAAAACAAATATTTACATTCCCATTCGAGTAACAAAAATATCTCAGTATTTGCATATTATTTTCCTAATCTATAGTGTACTGATGTCGGTTGGGCAGCTGGATTGTAACTGGGTGGGATTGGGTTGAGACTTGAGACACAGGTTTGAGAACTCACTGCTTTATTTACACACACACAGACATCACACACCTACAATTAGAGATATACAATATTTAACACATTTAGAGACAGATAATTCTAGATTCGTGGGAGGATTCCACTTCTAATCAGAAAACCCAATACCTTGAGCGGGATGCTACTGCTCCGGATTAGAGTCTGTAGGCCAACTTATACGCAGGTTGCGTCAAATATATGTCTTCTCGGGATGAGAGATTAAAACTAAACGTTTCTCAACAGAAACGCGTGATTACGATGTACAATATTTAACAGACTCTCGGCTGAGAATCTCGAGGCCGACTGACCATTTTCCCTGAACGTCACTGAGGGCGCTTTTGCAGTGGAGGAAGCACGGTTACATTAGTTTAATTTTAATAAAAGGTTATTTTTATAAAACAATAAGTTATATTATTAAGAAGTTAAAAATAGCGTACCGCTACTGCTTCCGTAGTTGTAAATATCTAATGGTTTTTCTAGCCGGGAAGTTGAATCTCCTATGAAATTAAACATGTAACATTTTCCAAATTTTGGATGGAACAACATAGTAAAATTTCTGCAACATAAAAAAATTCACTTTAAATCACGGCATACAATAAATTAAAGTAAATTTATGACTATTTATAAGTAATTTGAAATAATTTCAAATAAATTCGAATCAATAATTACTCTCTGTAGCAACGATATCCTTCAAAACTGCAAGAAATGACTAGACTGTCAAAACTGGCACCATAGTTTAACATGTCTTCTGGAGTTGGCAATATTGCCTCTTCGATGTCTGCCAAATCATAGGTCCTAGCAATACGGATAAGGTTCACTACATGGCGGATATCAGTATCATTCAAGGAATCCAGTACATCTGAAAAGACATCTGATTCGGTACAGTTATTTCAGTTAAAACAGTAATTTGATTAAACAATTAAAATGTTGCTAATAACTTATTGAATGCTTTTTATTTAATTCAGTAGTTAAACATCGAATCTTGTAATTATTTTATCTGTAAAGTGTATGAAAATATTTTAGAATGACAAGAATAGCACTATAGAAACATTTTCTGTATTTCTCTCAAAATAATTTTTGATGGAATGAATTTTTTTTAGTTTCTTATCCCACTTTATAGACAGCAGCATCTATAGACCAAGTCCAAGAACCCTTATGGTCTCATGGCTGGAGGGAAAAGGGGAGGGGTAGCTTCTGTTGTGATGTAGCACCCATAGGTAGAAGTCTGGCTTGGCTCCGTGAGGCCGAAGAAGGAGGGCAGTACCTTCCGGGATGACCTTTTAGGGAGAACTACCTCGCATTTATGGTATCGCATGGGTCCCAGAAAATCCAGAAAACTTCCACCAGGTTGTCCGACGAACAAGGCAAGATGCTGAACATTCCAACATTTTTTTTTAAACAATAGAGAGTTTTTGCATACCGTATTTTTATCGTCCGATATTTTTTTCTCCCTAATGCGTATGCTCATAGGAAACATTATTACAGATACGCTTGCGCAATTTCCTACGAACATGCGCACTAGGGAGAAAAAATATCGGACGATAAAAATACGGTATGCAAAAACTTTCTAATATCAACAACAAAGCCGTAATGCTCCCCAACGGCACGCGTTGTCACTGAGCCTCGAGTCAGGCAATGCTAAATTTAATGTCGGCATGTGTTCAGTTTATCAACTGCTTTTTATTTAAAAATTACCAATTAAAATTGTCTTTCATTGTATATTATCCTGACAGCATTACTAATACTATATGAGCACTTTATGTGCTAATTTTTTTAGTTATAAATTAATTCTCAACCCTTAAAGAATCGTGCAGTCTTTTTGTGCATTGAACCTTGACCTTAGCTAAGAGAATAGAACAAAAGAAAAAAAAATGATAAAAAGAATGACAACAAACCATAGTCCACTTGTTTTGTTTTTGTTGCCCATGCTTATGTAAACAGAATCACTGGTGCAGTAACAACGTGGTTTCTTCTTAGAGACGGCGTAGTCAGGTTGGCAGGTTCTAAAGCGGTTCTTCTTGCAGAAGTGGAAGGAGCAGGAACAGTGGGTGCTGTTGACCATGAGGCAGAACTCCGTCAGGCATGGACTCGGTACACAACTGCATGTTTCGCTGAACCATAGCCACTGGCACAAAGGGTCGCGATAGCATTTGTACTGATACTTTCGATCCGTCCTGCAAAAAAAAAAAAAAAAAGATATACAAGTAATGGAAAAGAAATTACAACATTGCATTTGAAATTATTATACGTAAAAATACAATGCTCTGATGTGTTTTTTTTTTTTTTTTTTTTTTTTTGTGTACCTGTTAGATTACTGATAGAAAAAATCGTCACCAAAATTGCTTTAAGAAGATTGTGTCGGCATTATCACGACTTTATTTGCACACGCACAGACACCAGTCACATACAATTAGAGACATACAATATTTAACACATTTAAAGACGTACAATTATATATTCGTGGAAGGACTCCACTTCTAAGGCGAAAGCCCGAAACTCGAATACGCGCAGGGGGCGCGAAATATACTTCCACTCCAGGTGAGAGCCCGTAGGTCAGCTGACCATTTCTGTTTTTAGAAATGATTTATTATGATGCTTAAACCTTAATATATATAATTATTATCTAATGAATTCTTTTCTAAATAATTATAACAAAAATATTGTTAAAATTTCATTTTATTTTCTTCCAAATATAAAAATTAATTTAACCTTGTAAAGATTTAAAATATAATTCAAATAAAATTGCAGATCATTTCTCCTAACATTCTTTTATAATTACGTAAAGAAATCATATAAATGTAGTAAAAAAATGAAAATATTTTAGAAATCAATAGCAAACTTTAAAAGTTGGTATAATATTTCCATAAAAGTTTTAAAAACATAAAGAAACAGATGTTTTCAATGCTAATTTTTTTTTTTAATAAAAGGAAAATGAAATTATTTACTCTATTTTTGTAGCGTTGCGCAACAGCTGCTTGACCTTCAGAAGTTTCGCAATGGAAGTTTCATCGATATTTTGATTTAGAATTGGATTGAGATTGCAAAACGTGACAGCAGGAAAGACCAGCTTTGTTTCTATTGATCCCTGAGGAGAAAAACTGGTTACATAAAAGAAAAGATGCAATTTTAAGTTGCATAACTTAGTAAATTTCTTGTGAAACATTTGTTTCAACAATAAATAGGAAAAATATTTTGAGTGCAAAAAGCTTTTTCAAATTCTGAAGGTAATTGTCATCCGATTGCGAAAATATATATAGGATAAAAAGATGAAAATTACTGATTTCTTAGAATTATTTCAAATCATTAAAAAACAAAAACAATCCAGCATAACAAAGGCATTCTATTCTCAAAAAAAAAAAACCGCTTTAAATTTTTTTTACCAATTCTATGAAAATTCTAAGGACCTATTCAGAAGTCAAAATTAAAAAGGTATATTATACTTCTTAATTAAGCATCTATCTTTTTTTTTTAAATTTAAAATAAAAAAAAAGTATACCTTGTCTTCTATTCTTGAAAACATGAACGTGTATCATATAAATAAAATTATAAAATTATTTATCCGTAACCATCCTTTTTTATTTTCCTTTTACATTGCTGAACAGGTGTTAAGGAAAGGCAAATTCATCGGAACAATTTCCTACTGTTACTACTCAACTCCACATTACTGTAATTAGAATTGAGATGGCGCTTTACAGTTTGAATGATGCAGGTGAATCTTTTGTAAACCCACAATGAAGGCGGCAAGGAAATAGAAGGTTTCATAAAACCAGGAGCTATGAGGGAGAAAATTGTTGTCGTTTTTCTTATGCCACTTGGTAAACATCTAGGCCAAGTCCACGAACCCGTATGGAGTCTCAGTTGAAGGGAAAGGAGGCAGCTTCTGTTGTGATAGTGCATACGTAGATAGAAGTCACTTCATGACTCTCTACAGTCATATGAGACCGGTACTTACGTTTTAAGGGGTTCCGAACCCTTCAAACATCCATGGCACCGCCAGAATTCGAACCGAAATCTGTGGCACCGAGCGCCAAACATTCAGCCATTCTGACCTCGAAGGAGAAGATAGAGCATGGCAACAATTATCAAAAAGTATCAGAGGTGAACTCGGTGGCAACGCGCTGCAACATGGTTGCGTGGTATAAATAGGAACCACGGTTACA
Organism: Caerostris extrusa; assembly: GCA_021605095.1. Classification (NCBI taxonomy): domain Eukaryota; kingdom Metazoa; phylum Arthropoda; class Arachnida; order Araneae; family Araneidae; genus Caerostris; species Caerostris extrusa. The sequence goes on along the minus strand of BPLR01005525.1, from coordinate 14,877 downwards.
AATGTAATTTTCTAAAATGGTGGGAGGATAAATAATTCTTTCAAGGAGAACTCTGAGAAATACTTCTCTATATTTACTTGTTATATCGTATAAAATCCGAAATATTCCAATCAAGTCGTATGGCTGATGATTTGAAGTTCTTTGCCACAATCTCATTATCATTTAGAAAGAAAAAACGCCTGTTAACAGCGGGATATGGTAAAAAGCCCCACCACCATGAGCGTGATAAGGTAAGTAAGTTTACTGAGCTACAGCAAAGAAAATAATACACACAAGTCTGTGTAATTGGACAATGAGAGGCCTGGACATCAGGTAGACAACAGAATCAGCCGGCAAATATTCCGTCTGCATGTCAACAGATTTGCATTATGCAGTCCATTAGTAATGGGCCCTATTCGTGGTTCAGTGGCAACGCACGCCGCTGATGAGCAGTAGGGCTGAGGTTCATTTCGCTGGCTGCATTGCTGTAGACACTGTTTTAAAACACGAGGAGACTCGATGGCGTTTGTGTTATTCAACCTCTTACCTGCTGATTCGGACTACCTGGTGAGAATTTTCCGGGGTTTTCCCATAGCATGCGGGGTAGTTCCCTCTAAAAGTCCTCCCGGAAAGCACTGCCCTCCTTCTTCAGCGTCAAGGAGCCAAGTCAGATTTCTACTTACGGGTGCTCCATCATAACAGAAGCTCCCCCTCCCTTTTTTTTTTTTTTTCTTCCATGAGACTACAAAGGGTTGTTTGTCTAGATGTTGCTGTCTACCAAGTGGTATAAGAAAATAAAAGATTTCTTTTACAATGTCTTATATACTTATCTTTTCTACGATTATGCTATACGCAGATTTGGTATAAATATGTTCTTCTTTAGCAATTGTCAAGCATTGTATAATGAACTGAAGTTATCATATTTTATTTTGCAATATAATCTGTTTGGATTTGATGTCAATAAAAAAATGCATATTTAGAATAAAGGAATCAGCTATTTATTTAAAATACATTGTGTTTTATTTTTATGCCACTACTGCTTAATTTTTTATCACAAATTTAATGAAATAAAACGTTTTATTTAATAAGAGATTATTCAAGATTTATAGAACCTTTGCTCAATAGAAATTGAAAACAATTTAATAAATAATTTTTTTATTGGTGCATAAACACGAATATAAATTTTTTTTTTTTAAATTCATAAAATTAAATAAATTGGACATGATATTAAAAGCTATTTATATTTCCTTTAGTTTATTTTAGTTCATAAATGGCAGAAATGTATGCAATCATGAATAAATATTTTAAAAAAAGTCTCATAAAAATGTGTTAAAATAATGTATCAATAATAATTGTTTGATTTTTTCCACTTACCTCTCGTATAAGACTTTTAGGGTATCCCAGGTACTCTTTTACAACCTTGAAGGTCATATAACCCGTGAAAAAGATTGCTATCATAACAGCGAAGCACCACAGCCTGCGTCTAGGCTTCGACTTGGAATTGACAATGTAAGACACCCCTGCTGCTGACAGTTTGTAGGCGAAGAATTCTTTTGCTAAAGCTTGTATCATCCTCTTTTTGCTTCACAGACTTAAAGAAAACAGTTAAGAGAAAACAAGTAATATAAAAAAAAAAAAATGTTTTTAAAGTCAATTCCTACTTTTTTTTTCACTCTATTGCAGAAAGTACTTTCTAAATAATTTTCATTCATTTTTTTTTTTTTTAAATTTATCTGGCGCCATCTATTGGTAGATATATGCAACTTAAATCTAAAAAAACTAAAATTAACTAATTAAATTTAATGAATGAATTAATATTTGAAAAAACTGTATTAACATCCAGCGTTATCCACTACAAGTTTAAAAAAATGTATTTGAACTTGAGTGGATGAATAAAAAGTATTTTATTAACGATTGAAAATTTGAACAAGATATATATAGGGAGAGCTAATGGTAGGAATTGAAAAATGATGAGTATAGATGCTGATAAGAGGTAGACAATTAAAAATTCAAACATATTCAGGGGCATAGAGAATGAATACTAGAATCACAAATCTTAAAAATTGGTAAAAGAATTTAAAGTTAAAATGTCAGAAATGTCTAAAGTTTTGCATGTTTTGATACATGCTCCTACAGATGGCAGTCTCCTAAAATTGCATAGCGGCCTGGTGTCCAATTAGCTAACACTGCGGCCTTTGGTCCCACAAGCTTTAATTTCGAATTATGGCCGTGACATGGATGGTTCGGAATCCACGTTAAACTGTAGATTCCCGGTCTAATTAGACTAGAGTTTGCAAATAAATGACCGCAGAGCGACAAACCAAACATTAAATTGTATGGATTTAATTTTTGCTATTGCTGAAGCCATTCTAATCTCATACATGATGGAAATGTGGTGTTTTTTTATAATATAATCTGGTTTTATCTCTAAAGGAAAATAATCTAGTAGAATAAGGATATAAACTTCGTAAAGGCTTGAAATGGTTAACTTTTGAATTTAATACTTTATCTTCGAATTGAATGAAATTGAATGAAAATTTAACTCCTCTTTGTAAAAAAAAAAAATATGATTCTGATTTTTATGTCAGGCTATTTAAATAGTTCAAGTTGAGAAAATTCACAAAGTTGAGCAAATCTACATAAATGATGATGCTCTTTGCAGAATAGAAACAACCAACAGTATGATTTCAGAACATCATACTTGATAATCATTACCATCATCTTTAAATTTTTGTGGATCGAAGCTTTAAACATTTGCACAACTTAAGAATTAGGCCATATAACATAAAGAGTTATGCCAATTTCAATACGTAAATATATTTACTAATTTTTGAGGTACATTATGTAAGAATTACAGTATTCTTTTTCATTGAATCTGCATGTCCTTTAGGAAGACATCAAATTAAACTATTTAAGAAGTATCAAAATGAAATTAAAGAATACACAAGACAATATTAATTCCAAGTTGAACAGAAACAAATTTTATTTTATATTATTAAATTGTCAGAATTGTTTTATTCCTTTTTAATTAATAGTTTTATTTTTTATATATTAATATCATTTATTAAATTTATTAAATATATATCATCATCATGTGGCACAACAGCCCTATGGTGCACCAAGACCTTCTACCTACTGACAGATATCTTTTTACGGAGTAGTGTTGTCAGCCTATGCACAACGATCATATTAGACTGGGACATACGGTTTAAAGTGGATTCCGAACCATTACAAGCATCCAAGGCACCGTCGGGACTCGAACTCAGAACTTATAGCACGGAGCGCCAGAGAGCTAGTTACCCAGCCTTCAGACAGAAATTAAATAAAATCATACCTATAAAATATAATAAATTATATATACTTCTATTAAGTATATATAATTTATTATATTTTTATATTTTATAGGTTTGGTTTATTCTTGGTCAACTTTTTAAGTTAAATAGACCGGGACCTACAGTTTATCGGGAATTCCATGGCACTCACAAACATCCATGCCGCCGCCAGGATTCGAACCTGAAGCTTGTGTTGCCAAAGGCCAGAGAGCTATCCAATTGGCCTACAAGCCACTTTATAAGACGGTTATGAATAGAAATTCTTCACCTGTTACTCGGTTGCACAATACATAAATAAAGAATGCAATTATACTTACATAAGTTGCTTTGGAACGAAGAGATGATCTCGAAGATCTACGCGAATGTCTGCGAATACGTGTGTTGATGGAAGGATTAATGAGATTAAATCCTGCATGTTTCGTCATGCCTTTTGTTGACATTGCTAACAAAAATTAAATATTTCAAAGAATATTTCACTGTATATCAGAGATCCAATTGCGACTTCGACTTTCTCAAAAAAAGAGAGAAATGTTTACCATATCAACTTAGGACTCATTCGGTCTATTCTGTAACAGACATTTTCATCAGTATCCCGCTGGTTTCAATGAATGAAGTGTTTTGGAAAATGGGGCATTGGACACATAAGTAAAAGCAATTAATACTTAGCTATCGGTCGCTTTCTCACGTCAAAGAATCATGCATTTATCGGGGGCAAAAATGATCTCTAACAGCACAAATCAATAGGGAGTCATTTGTAAGCTTTCTTGGGCTAAAATGATCTTATCGGCTACTGATGGAAAGGGGGGAAAGCAAGATCACGCGAATTGGGAACAGTAAGGGGAAAAAAAAATTTAAACATTCAATAGCACTTAGGATATTGATCGTACGTGAAAGTATTCAGTAGTTGTCAAATAAATTTCTCATTTCGATCACAGCTTCTTATATTTAAAAAGCAATGAATGGTGATGTGTCAAAATTACGAAAAACAAATTAAGTATAAATTTTTCATTTTTCAAAAGCTTCACATATGAATGACATTTTCATTATTGTAACTTGATACTTTATTAGCATTGAAAAAATAAGTGAAAAAAAAAAATTTTTTATTGTTGTTAGTTTTAATTAATTATTCATAACTATTTTTCAATAATTGGAATTTGCTATTTCCTTTTTTAAAAATAATATAGTCCTTTATTTCTCCTGTAAAAAATAGCGTCCTGATGACCAATTGGCCTTTGCCACTACAGGCTTCAGGCTCGAGTCCTGGCGGTAGTATGGATGTTTTTTAATGGTTTGGAATCCACATTAAACTATAGGTCCCTGTCTAATTAGCCTAAAGTATGCAAAAAATGACCATAGAGCGATAAAATAAACCGAACTTGTAAAAAGAATACCGATGCCACAGAGTTCTAATTCCCTCGACTGTTCGAGTTCCGGTGGTGCCGTGGATGTTTGTAGTGGTTCGGAATCCACTTTAAACTGTAGGTGCCGGTCAAACATGATTCTACAACTTAGTGCTGACAACCCTACATCTCATGTCTTGAAATCTGCCAATAGGTAAACGACCTTGGCCCACCATGGGGCCGCTGGTCCAATGAAGCAGCAGATAGTGGATCTGCTTTATTCCATAAATTGCATAAAATTAACAAAACTTTACATTTTTAAAGAGAATATTTAATACCACAATTAAATTTAAAAAAATTTATAAATGTAAGGTAGACGATAATTTAAAAACTTGATGAAAATAAAAAAAGACCGCATTTTTGCGACATTTTATTTTCCTCATATTTCACAAAGAGATGGAAATCTGGATCAGAATCACATTTAATTTTAATTAAGCTTTCTATAAAGTGTTTTTAATTCTTACCTACAATTTTTACAATCTACAATTTACAAGTACATACCAATGTACACTGAAGTGACAAAAGTCATGGGATACCTTTTAATATCGTGTCGGCCCTCCTTTCGCCCGGCGAAGTGCAGCAACTCGACGTGGCATGGACTCAACAAGTCGTTGGAAGTCTTCTGCAGGAATATTGAGCCATGCTGTCTCGATAGACGTCCATAATTGTGAAAGCGTTGATGGTGCAGGATTTTGGGCACGAACAGACCTCTCGATGATGTCCCATAAATGCTCGATGGGATTCATGTCGGGCGATCTTGGTGGCCAGATCATTCGTTGGAATTGTCCAGAATGTTCTTCAAACCAATCGCGAACAGTTGTGGCCCGGTGACATGGCGCATTGTCATCCATAAAAATCCCATCGTTGTTTGGGTACATGAAGTCCATGAATGGCTGCAAGTTATCTCCAAGTAACTGAACATAAGCATTTCCAGTCAATGTTCGGTCCAGTCGCACCAGAGGACCAAGTCCATGCCATGAAAAAACAGCCCACACCATTACGGAGCCACCACCAGCTTGAACAGTGCCTTGCTGACAGTTTGGGTCCATGGCTTCGTGGGGTCTGCGCCACACTCGAACCCTACCATCAGCTCTTACCAACTGAAATCGTGACTCACCGGACCAGGCCACGGTTTTCCATTCATCTAGGGACCAACCGATATGCTCACGTGCCCACGAGAGTCGCTGCAAGCGATGTCGTTCTGTCAGTAAAGGCACTCGAGTCGGTCTTCTGCTGGAATAGCCCAAGAAAGCCAAATTTCTCCGCACAGTTCTAACAGACAAGTCCCTTGTACGTCCCACATTGATTTCTGAGGTTATTTGACGCAGTTTGCTTGTCTGTTAGAATTTACGACTCTTTGCAGACTTCGCCGGTCTCGGTCGTTAAGTGCAGGCGGTCGACCACTGCGCTGTTCATGGTGGGATGTTATGCCTGAAATTTCATACTCTCGGCACACTCTTGACACAGTGGATCTGGGAATGTTGAATTCCCTAACGATTGCCGAAATGGCATGACCCATGCGTCTAGCTCCAACTAACATTCCGCGTTCAAAGTCTGTTAATTCCCGTCGTGCGGTCATCATCGCGTCAAAACCTCTTCACATGAATAACTTGAACAGAAATGAAAGCTCTGCGAAAGCACTGCGCATTTATACCTGTTTTACGCGATGCTACTGCCATCTGAAAATTTGCATATTGCTATCCCATTACTTTTGTCACTTCAGTGTATGATGCGTATCGCATTTATCTTCCATTGCCCATGTTTCTTTCCTTATGTTTAGAAACCTGTCTATTTTTCTGTCAGACAAAATACTGTCAATTTTTTATGTGGCTGTTTTATAGTTGATTTTTATGAAATATCAGAAAAAAATCCGCAGATGATACACAGAAGTCTGCATATATCTGACGGAAGTCTGAATATATTTTTAAGAATTGAATAAATTTTTTTAAACATCTTAAGGTGCGTGCATACTTTGGAGTGAAATGACAGAAAAACGACTCTATTAAGTGTGGGCCGAATTCCGCACTTAATAGAGCCGCACGAGATGCGATAGAATGTCCTTCAAACTCACGAGATGGATATTCTATCGCATCTCGCGAATCTGTGTAAATGAATGGTTTCTCCAACTGAAGTCGATTTTGTGTCGCACTTTAAATGATTTACGATTTATCAAATGACGATCGATTAATTGCTCACAGCATGAGATGAACGAATTCGTTTTTCGACGTCAAACAGCAATGAGCGGAAATAGAACATACCGCATTCTCTGTTAAATCTGGGCGTACATTTATAATTAAATAATAAAACTTACATCAAAAAGTTAAAACACATTATTGTTTTAAAGGAATGTCTGACTCTTAGCAGTTTGCGCATTTATTGAAGATTGTGTTATTTTATGATCACCATGGGTGGAGAGTCGGCCAAAAAATTTCAGACTCCTGACTCTGAATCAGATTTTTCATACCGACTTCTATCTCTTTTCCTTAGTATGTACTGGGATCTTCTTCAATGGAATTCGAAGAATTTGTGAAATTAATTTGGTTCAATTTTAGTTCAATTAGTTCAATTTTAATTGACTTGATTAAGTCAATTAACGATCTTCATAATTAAGTGGGATTACGAATGTTTCGGAAGAAGTATTGATTTCGATTAATAATGGCTGTAATGTACGGCCTCTTTGACTAGTAAATTGTAGCATTGGGGCTCTTTCCTTAGCGAGGATTAGCACAGCTATTGATATGAACATAGAGAAAGTTATTTCGAGAAAGTGGTAGGGGAGATGTTTGCTCTAAGTTTGAATTTTGTTAAAGTAAAATACATTTTTTTGTTGTTGTTTTTAAATAATCGTCTTGATTACTGATAAAATGGAAAACATATTATAATGGCAGTTAAAAAATTTACAGTGAAAGAAGCTCTGCAAGATTTTAGCCATCGACGAGATTGTTTTCTAAATGTTTTCCTTGGTTATTATATATATATATAACATAAAGTTAAACTAGTTATCCTTCTACGCTCCAGTAAGGATCCACCATGGCTTCCCGAAACAAAATATAGCTAACGGGGAAGAGTTCAAGGTTGATAAATTCTCCTATCAAGCACAAGTTACCCTTACGTTAGATTTTGGATTCTGCATGTTTCTTTTCGCCCGTTAGACTTTGGAACCGATAATGGGAGAGGGAGAAAGAGAAAAGAGAGCGTGCAGAGTCGAGTGAAGAGTTCTTGGCAGTGCTGAGGGTACAAGAGTCGAGTGAGGAGTTACAGGCATTACGGATGGCCCAAAGACCCTTACACGAAAAAGGTGTTAAGATGATTTTGTAAATATTTGTTATATAATTTGTTTATCTGTCATGTGCTGCAGTTGTTCAGTGCTGCAATTCAGTAATTCAGTTTTCCCCTTCAGTTCAGTTCAGCAATGTTGATTGATATGACAGCAAAAATCGTGTTATTTTAAAGAAATAATTTAGTTTCGACCATGAAACAACACTGAATCAAGACCACACGCATATCCAGCCCCGACTTTTACTACTTCTATGAGAAACGTTTTTTTACACTCTTAATTGGTTCTTTTAATAATGTCAACAAATCCGTGTGCCGATGCTTCTTTACACTGGAGGACGCATATTTTTAATGAAATTTTTGTCAGAAAAATGAGTTATTTTATTTTTTTTGAAAAGTTGTATATAAATTGCCAGCATATTTTTTGTCACGCAAAACTTGTTTCAAAACACACAAAAACAAAAGTGTTGCTAATCTTTTATCTCACCGAAGTTTTCAGAATATAATCACACGGAATTCATATATCTGTTTAAAGGGTTTTGTTAATTCAACCGCAATGTTGTGCGTTACCAAGTGTAACCGTAGAAACAACCACAAAGTGTATTTTATTAATTCAAACAAGTGTTGTTTTTTTTAACACCGACATTCTTTTTTTGCTTGCACGTAATATTAATAAACGCAAGTTCTTATAATCAGCCATTTTAGAACTCTTTCACTATTTTATAAATTATTAATATTTGCTCTTGCATATTTCAAAGAATTTATAAATGACCCTGCATCTTGTACAACAAATCATTATCAAACAATATTTAATTCTCCATTTTTTTAAATGAGAATCTACTATAAAAATAAATTAAACCAAAACGAAAATTCAAATTAATTTATTATCATGCAATCATAAAAAAATTTGCATAGTTTTATTTAAATAATGATTTTTCAATCAACTTTTTCCAAAAAATACGTTCAATTTATTTTGAATGTTTTAGGGTTAATCTTTATCGAAAACTTTCTAGGGCAAAAAGGAATATTTTCCCTTTGAAATTCTCTCAAATTGTAGGCTATAATAATATTTAAATAATGAATTATTAATAAAATAATAATTTTAAATACAATAATCATTTTTATAATAATTATTTTAATACTTTTGTTCGAAAATAATTATTTCCCCAAATTGAATAGTTTGTAGACCTTTTATTTGTAATATGTTGGTGTGTTTGTTGCTCTACGGTCATCTTGTGCTAAACAGCTTAAAATGTATGCTGAACCACTCACAAACATCCATGGCACTGCCAGGATTCAAACCTGAAGCCTGTGATACCAAAGGCCAGAGCACTAGCCACTTGGCGACAAGACCGCAAGACGTCGGTCTGCGAAAATTAAGTTATTTCTTTAGTAAGTTTTATTAAAAATGTATTATTTCCTCCATATTAGATTATCTATAATTATATGCATATTGAAAATAAATTATAAATTGGCAACTTACACAAGAAACATGTAGGAAATAAAATAATTTAAAAAAATATTTTTGTAATGTGCAGGTTGGGCAACTAGACTGTAACTGGGTGTGGCTGGATTGAGATACTTGAAGCACGGGTCGGAGAACTCGTAGCTTTATTGGCACACGCAGAAACGCTACTTACATACAATTAGTCACATACAATATTTAATACATTTAAAGACATAATTATAGATTGGTGAAAGGATTCCACTTCTAAACCGAAAACCTGATACTCAACTACGCGCAGGAAGCACGAAATATACTTCCTCTCCTGGGGAAATCTGTAGGTCAACTGACTATTTTCCAGAGCGCTCTTGCCAGTGCGTAGGAAGAAGTATACGAATATATATATACCTGCGTAGAAGAATACGAAATGTACAAATGATATTTCAGCGAAACTTTCTCGTTAACATTGCTGTATTTGTGGCCAAAAACAATAAACCACGATTTGGTCAGGAGTGGCTTAGTGACTGGGCTTCTGAACTGGGATAGCTGAGTTTAAAACACGACATGACTAAAATTCATGTGCCCATGTAGGAGATGTTCAATTTGGTTGTCCAGTCGTCACTTGTAAAGAAGAGAGTGTTTGGAGTTTCCATAGAACCTTTGCGTTTGGATTATCTATCCAAATTATAGTGGCACCTTAATAGAGGTGTCTACTTCACCCCTTTCATAAAGCATAATCTGGGTAAAAGGAGTATGATGTAAAAGGAGCGAATGACCTCAGGTCAACTGTCTGGTACATGAAAAGAAAAAGAAATATTTTCAATTTTCTTGAATACTTTGCTAACTAAAGTAGCTAATGATATTGAAATTATGAAATCATCTAAATAAAAAGAAACTAATATGAGTTTTACATAAATTAACAGCTATAGTATCACAAAATGCTTTGTAAGGGGTCCTAACATGCAGCTTTTCTTAATATTTCTTTAAATTCAAAAGAATATATAGCTCTAATAATATTTTCCTTACATCAGTCATCTATACACAAACGACATATTTATTAGCTCTTAAACTCCATTTCCATTTGAAAAAAAAAAAAATGGCAATTAATAATTCTTATAATTCTCATTTTAAGAGTTGCCGGAAATTATGTACTTCAGTAAAAATTTGGGTCTCATAGCCGAGTGACTACAGCTCTGACACCGCTGGAGGTACCATGGATGTTTGTAGTAGTTCGTAATCCACTTCAACCCGAGGTCCCTGTCTAATATGACTTTAGAGCGTTGGGAGTCGAGCTGGCAACCTTACCACGGAAAAAGAAAACATCTACTGTCTCGAAATTTTCCCCTATGCAGATGGTTGTGACCCACCATAGGGTTTTTGGGCCAATGAAGAAGAAGTAATTATTAAATTTCTAGAATTTTTATTGATTATTGATTGGATAATTTTGGAAAGTTTTTTTCTTTTGATATGAACAAATTGTGGCACATAAATGAAAAAAAGACAATGAAAAACAATTTTCTGAATTTTAAGATGCGTGAATATTGCTTTTATATAAGTTTTACAGCTGGTATAAATGAAAAAAAAAACTATTGAAACAACTGGATAACTTTAAAATACGACGACGACGATTTGCCAGATTGACGGAGAACCTTGGTTGCTTAGCAACCTCTATCTCCTGCTTTGCGAGTGAGGGAAGTTTCTTAAGCTTTAAGGCCATTGATTAGTTAGAAAAAAAGTAACATAAGTATATTATTAATTTATTTAAAAATTAATTATTCGAATTTTTATTAATTAAAAAAAATTATACATATATAATTTTTTTATATTATTATTTTAATTTCAAGAAGGTAATAAAAAAAATAGATAAACAATGGAAACAAACAAAAACGATTGGAGGAGAAATTGTGATTCAGTGGAGAAACTGCATGGTAATTCGGAAAGGAGGAACTTTAAAATATCAAATTAATAAAAGCCTAAATATAAATCCAAAAAAAAAAAAAAAAAAAAAACAGTGGTCTCAGTTTTCATGAACATTTAAAGTAATTTTGGGCCTAATTTCTCAGCTTCACTGCTGTTTTGACTTTTGTGGACATATTTATATTTATTAACGTAAACAAAATAATTACTTTTAAAAATTAATTGTCCTTAAATGACATTTTTTTTTTTTTTTTTTTTTTTTTCGTGTAATATTTCATTTTCTTGTGGTTAAACATGGTTGCCACTGTCCTATATACCAGTAAATGTTTAGCGTCGCTGTATGTTTCTAAGGAAATATTTGCGTAGTGCTGCAATTCCACAAGCAAATTGTTCTTCCATTATTCTACTGAACTATAAATTGGAAACATGAGTATATCTTTTTCATTGTACGGCCAACTAGTCAACATAGCGAGTGATTCTCACAATGGCAATGAATGTAAAAAAGCGTAGTAAAAGACATTTGTGTAATTGGTTCATCATTATCTGGCTTCAATCCGTGAATTGTCTCAGTAAGTTTTCAAAGCACATTTTTCTTTATTTCTTTCGCATCATTGTTTATAAGATAAAAATTCCATCTTATTCACTTTTATAAATTTAAAAAGATATTTCACGTGCATTTAATACACTGTTCAACGTCTTTGAAAAAATTTTTAGAAAGCAGTCTAAGTCAGTGTTTTTAATGATTATCACTTTAAAAGTTTATAAGTGTACAGATTAAATAGTTATTTAACGATCGAAAGATTTATTTTAAATGAACTGGCAAATAGAAATAAAAGAAAAATATTATTTTTTTAATTTTAGCAGTAAATAAATATTTATTATGATTGATATCTGTATAAGTATTTCAAATATATATTTGTGTTATTGATGTATGTTCAGAGTTGCCCAAGTTTATTCTCAAAGATATGTAAGCATGTGACAATTACCCCAGAAAATCCATTCCTAGAGCATTATCTTTCTCTATTTGGACAGTAGTCTGTTCTTGAAATCAAAAAAGAGATATATAGCCCGATATATTAAAAAAAAAAATTTAGTGGAGTTAGCATGTCTTTAAATTCTTGAACAAAAAGAAATTTTTAATATAATTTGAAAAGTCCAAACTGCATTAAATAATTTTCAAAACACAACGAACACACGAATTAATGCTTTTGCTTAGGATGCAAAATTTTAATTAATAAAAAATTAATTAATTAACCCCAAGATAATAATGTTTAAATCCAGTCTCATAAAATGTGTTTTAAAATATCCTAGTTAATTTTTCTGAAGAAATTTTTTAAAACATTATGGATTCAAATCATTGCAGCTTAAATTATTAAAAAAAAAAAAAAAGAAGATTCATCCACAGATTTAAATACAGGCGTTGGAAATTAAGTATATTATAAATTTGAAATTAATTTAATTTAATATTTTTTAAAAAGTTTTATTTTAACTGTTAACGGATAAAAAAACACTACAGTTTCATATCAATCTAGAACATGAAAGGAAAAAAAAAAAAAGGTATAACAGGGAAATTCATTCTTACTTTAAACAATATTCGTGCCCGATTCATGACTCAATGGTGGCGAGTATTAGGACTGTGGTTCAGTAAGCTGGCGGCTTTGTTGTAGACACTTTCGAAAAACGAGGAGGTTCGATGGCGTTTGTCATGTTCAGCCTCTTGCCTCGTGAGTCGGACTACCTGGCGGAGTTTATCGAGTTTGCTCCCATACGATACGTTAATACGGGATAATTAAATCCTCCCGGAAGGCACTACCCTGTTTCCAGCGACATTTAGCCAACTCAAACTTCTACCTACGGGTGTTCCATCACAACAGAAGCTGCCCATTTCCTTCCATCTATAAGTTGCCATAGGATGTCCATCCCGCACTGCGGGACACTGAGGAATAGACACATACCCACGATTTACGTATAATGAACATATTGTTTTCAAATACCCATAATTCCTCGTATTATAGCATTGATGCACTGTCCGTTTCAGACTGCCCCCAGCCCTACGTGCCAATTGACTCGGAAGAAGTGTGCATTTACATGTCCTCGAGGACTGTGCCATTGAATGAAATGGAGGCCTACTGCACCGGAGAAGTGAATGGGGGCAAGCCCTTTCACGAGAAGATTTTCGGACGAAGGCCTCAAAGAACTGGCAGAAATCTCAAATTGACGGTCGAGAGCCTCTTCCCACCAGAAGTCTACATCGGTGAGTGTATAGATTATATTTCAAAGAAGCAAATTTGCATGTTTCTAATGTTTATACGGGTTTTTTTTTTTTTTCAGTGTTTCACATATTTTTTAAGTCTGTTCGAATGGTTTTATTTATTTATTTTTTTTTTTACACGTTTTTGTTTTGTTTATATTACAACGTCTCTTCCTATACTTGACCTACTAGGTGGGCTGAAAAGCTCGTAAGCTAGCATAGAAAAATTCTTTTTTTTTGATAGAATTTGATTTTATTATTCAATATACTTGCCTTCGAGGGCGATACACTGATTATAGCGGTCATACAATTTTTCGATACCCTTTTTTTTGCAACGATTTGTCTTTAACCTCAAAATAGGCTTCAGTTTCGTCGATTACCTCTTCATCGGCGCAAAATTTCTATCCAGCGAGCATCCTCTTGAGGTCTGAGAACAGGAAAAATCGCTGGGGCCAGATCTGGAGGATACGGTGGATGCGGAAGCGATTCGAAGCTCAATTCAGCAATTTTGCCATCGTTTTCATTGATTTGTGACACGGTGCATTGACTTGATGAAACAGCACTTTCTTCTTCTTCAAATGAAGCCGTTTTCCCGCGATTTCGTCTTTCAAACGCTCAATAACGCTACATGTCGTCGCTGTTTATGGTTTTCCCTTTTAAGATAGTCAATGAATATTATACCATGCGTATCCCAAAATATTGATACCTTAACCTTGCCAGCCGACTTTTGCATCTTTCCACGCTTTAGTCGGTTCATCACGATCACTCGGCTGACTGTAGATTGGACTCTGGTGTGAAATAGTGGTGCCATGTTTCATCCATTGTCACATATCGACGCAAAAATTCGGGTTTATTGCGATTGACAGCTCAAACACTGCTTAGAATCATCAATTCGTTGTTGTTTTGGGTCAGTCGATTGTGAGCACGCGCGGCACCCACTTTGAACAGAGGCTTTCGCATATCAAATATTCATTCACGATATGTCAATACGTTCCTTTGGTATCTTTTAAGGTCTCAGCTATCTCAATCAACTTCACTTTACGGTTATCAGAAATTATTTTGTGGACTTTTTTTGATGCTTTCGTCGGTATCGGCAACCTCTTTTGGGGCGTCACTGCCGTGCATACCATCAATTAATCTTTTTTATGCTTTATATCAATTAATAAATTGAACTTATTTAAAAAATATGCACCCTAGTATAGGTTTACTAATTTTGGCCACAATAAACGGAAATTGAAATTCTCGGCGCAAACCCAGATCAAGATTTAAAATTTCTGT